>VZRX01019235.1:0-22504 GCA_013398075.1 Notiomystis cincta | reverse complement strand
TGCGGGGCAGTGCGGTGGCAGGAGGCGCTCGGGCAGCTCCGCGCTCTCGCCGCGATTCGAAGGTGCCGCCGCGCCCCGCCCCGCCCCGGCACCGCCAACCGCGGGCGGGACACGGGCGGAGCGGAGCGGAGCGGAGCGGAGCAGAGCGGCACCAGCGGGCTCGGAACGGCACCAGCGGGCTCGGAACGGCGCGGGGCCGCTCGCTTCAAGCCGAGCCGGGTTCGCTCCTCTCGGGTGGGCTCAGCCCGCGGCTCCTGAGGTGCCCACCCCGCTGTCATCCGCCCCCGGCAATCCCAAAAGTTCCCATTCCTGCGCTCATCCTGGGCCAGCACCAGCCCGGGGACAGTGGAATTAACGGAGGGGCGTCTCCTGACAAGGCAGAATTGTTTCCTTTCTGAAGAGGCTTTAAAACAACACCGCGGCACAGCAGCCCCCTCGCTGTCACCTGCCCCGGGGCACGGCTGCTCCTGGGAAAGGTCAGGAGCCAATGCTGCAGAACAGGGTGAGGATTTCCTCCCCATCCCAAGCAGCGTGTGGTCCTCTCGTGCCACAGAGCTGGGAGATTTCCAGATGGGATGAGTCCTGCTGCCTTCTGTTCCCTATTATCTCATTTACTCTTCTATTTGGCACGGGAACGATGCGGACTTCGAAGGAAGTAAAAGAGCAAATTAGAAGGTTTGAAATTCCTGAGTGTTTCTACTGTCACAGCAGCCCAGCCGCCCCTGGGAATAACAGAAAGGAGGAAAATGACAGTGGGGAGGCCACCATTTGTCCCAGTGCCGATTTCCTCCTCCACAGCTGCACCCAGAACATCACTACTGGCTGCCAGCAGCTTTGAATTGCTGAAATAGAGATGAAGACACATCCTGCCCTGAAAACCATGGACAAAATAATGAGAACATGATGTGCAGACGACTGTGCTGCTGCTCGGAGCCTGGGAAAGGGCTGAGTCCAGCAGAAAAGGAACCGCGGTGCTTTCCCAGGAGCGCTGCTGCCTTCGCAGTGCCCGCAGCACACACCGGGGTATGGGCTGGGAGCCGGGCTGAGGAAGGGATGTCCCGCTCGAGGGCGAGCAGGGCGCGACAGTGACATGCGGACACTCCTTATCTGGCTGCTAATGCACTTTTTATCTCCTCCCTCAGGTGCGAGAGATGCGACAAGACTCTCGTACTTGAGCGACCTTCAGAGCCACCTCCTGGGCTGGCGCTGCTGTCCTCGCTCAGGGCAGGTTATCGTCCCTCATCGCCGGGTTGGGGCATCAGTGTGGCTTGGGTTTCTCACAACAACCCTGTGACAACAATCCCAATCCAGCGCAGCCTGGAGGAGACTGAAGTCAGACCTCACCAGGGGCTCCAATTCCTGTGAGCAGAGACAGGACCCAGACAAGGGCTGGAGCTGTGCCAGGGAGGGTCAGGCTGGATTTAGGGAAAGGTTCTTTCCCCAGAGGGTGCTGGGCACTGCCCAGGCTCCCCAGGATCACCCAGTCCAGCTCCCCGAGGCTGCCAGAGCTCCAGGAGCGTTTGGACAGCACTCCCAGGGATGCCCAGGGTGGGATTGTTGGGGGGTCTCTGCAGGAGCTGGAGCTGAACTGGGTGATCCTGTGGGTCCCTTCCAATCCAGGATATTCCATGATTCTATGGATAAGAACAGCAGCAAAGGCAGACGTGCTGAGTGTTCCCGGTGGATCCTGAGCAGGACGGGACCGGTGGCAGCCGGGAGCCGCAGCCGGTGCTACAAAGAGTCAGAGAAATCAGCGCCTTTCTCACAGGCAAAGGGCGGAGCATCTCGCTCTGTTCCCAGAAAACACTCACATTCCTGCGGAGGGCGAGTAGCGCACGGAGCAGCTTTCCCAGCCCTCGAATAACAGGGAAGTTGCTTCCACCCGAGCAGGTGCAGTGGGAACCAGAGCTGCGAGGGGCCCCGGGGGCAGGTGCAGCGCAAACCCCGCTGTTCAAACCCTGCCCTTTTCCTGCAGCTCGGCCCTGCCCTCCCGGCAGGAGCTCCCCAGTGCATCAGAGCAGCCTCCTTTTACCTGCACCTTCCCCAGCCGCTGCTGCAGCAGCCACCGGGCTGTCCCCAGGAGGAGGAGGAGGAGCCCCAGGCAGGTCACATCACGTCCCTCCCCTCAGCAGCCACCTCTGCTCCGAGGGACAGAGATAAAACCGCGAGAGGGATCCAGGGCAGCTGTGTGGCACCTTCCTATTTAAATCCCACTGGTCTCTGCCTGGCCCCTCTGGGACAGGGCTCTCACTGCCCCAGCTGCTGGCACAGCCCAGGGCTTTAGAAGATGATGTTCTGGCAGAAGTTGTCTGTGTTCTCAGGCAGCTCTTGGCAAATCCCTTTAATCCCTCCCTGCCTCTTCCCCCCCTAAAGTGAGGATAACACCACTCAGGGAGGGCTGGGTGGTTGGTATTTAAAGCTGGCCTGTAATGTCTGACAGTGTCTCGAGCAGGGAAAGAGCCTTCAAACACCACATCCCCCAAAACAGCCCCTGCATTATCCTGGACTCCTCCTGTGCCAGGGTCATGCTCTGGAAAAAAGCCCAACTAAGCTAAATTTTCATCATGTTTTTTCCCTGTTGAAATATCACGAAGAGCACAGGTTTCCCAAGGAGATTTGGAGACAAAATGCATCGATCCTGACCTGAAGAAAGGCTTTTTTATTCCAGAAATCTGGCTGGCAATGACCACGGTAATGATTTTTTGAAATCACAAACATCTGTCTCTGAACTGAGCTGAGCTTCACCCACTCCCTCCATGCCAAGACCACCAAGAATCTGTCAGGCAGGACTAACCCTCAACATGTGTTACTGGCCTGGAACCAAAACCCTTCAGCAAGGAGAGGTTTAACTCCCTTAAACTCTCCTCCCTCAGCTCTGGGGACAGGATTTGCACCATGAGGTGGCTGGCACAGCTGCACAGGGCAGCTCTCCCAGCAAGAAATGGGGAGGAAGATGCTGGTTTGCATTCCTCTCCTCTCCCTTGCTCCACAGACTCTGGAAAAATAACCCAATGCATGGAACACACAGAAATGAGAGCAGCCCTTGCAGAGGCAGAGCACTGGAGAGATTGCCCAGGGCACATCCAGGCTCAGCAGCTGCCTCTGCACTGGCAGGGGCTGATGGAGAAGCCCCCAAAAATCCCTGTCCCCTTGTGCTGCCTGAGAAATGCCTGGGAAAGGTGCAGGAGCAGTGGTAGCAGCAAGGATCAAACTCTCACTAGCACAGTGATATTTTTAGTTCTGTCAGTCTGATCCTTGAAAAAAAAACCCTATTTCCCTTCCCAAAACTCTGATAAATGCAGTAAAGAGCAATAACAATCAGCTGTTTTTGTAGTTTTATCAGCAGATCTCAAGGCACTTCATGAACCAAACTGGAGAGAGCCCAGTCCCCAGGGAAGAGGAGGAATAATGTTTTCATCACAGTGGCTTAGAGGCTGCCCTGGTACAGCCCCCACACATTTCCCAGTGCTTGGACTGGGTTTGTATCCCACACCTTTAGGGTATGTCCCTGCAAGAGGTTGGGACTAAATGGTCTTTCAAGCCCATTCCAACCCAAACCATTCCATGATTCTGTGATTTCACCCAAAACCTGGACACCCCGAGTGCCTCCCCTCACCCTGAAGATGCTGTTGAAGAGCAAAGAGTTACATTTTAGTCACTTCACATTTTTCAGTGCACAACCCCGTTAAGGGCCACTTGGAAAATAACCAAACTTTGCTCTTTCTGTGGAGAACAGCTGAGTGATGTGACAGATCAGCACAGCTGATTCAAGTCAGGCTCCCTCCAGCATCACTTCAATCCTGACCTTGGATGACTTCAGCAGGCAATGTTATTCCCCTGCTTTTCCAGCATTTTCTCTCTGGGATAGAGAGAGAGAGAGAGAGAGAAAAGTAGATAACAACACTGAATTCTCCCCTCAGGATGCTGTAGGAATTAAAGAGGCAAATTAATGCTCTGAAAACACAGCCATAAGGACTGGGCAGCTCAATTGCATCATCACCATTCTCAGTACAGACAAAATCAGTTATGGACCCCCTCGTGCTGGGCCTGCAGAGAGACAATAAATGCCTGTGCTTTGAATTTTTCACAGAACCACAGAATCCTTGAGGTTGGAAGAGACCTCCAAGATCATCGAGTCCCACCTGTTCCCCATCCCCACCCTGTCCCCAGCACAGAGCTCTGAGTGCCACCTCCAGAATTCCTTGGACACCTCCAGGGATGGGCACTCCAAACCTCCCCGGGCAGTTCCAAGGCCTGAGCACCCTTTCCATGGAGAAATTCCTCCTGATTCCTCCTGAATTTCGTCTTTCCCTGGCCCAACCTGAGGCTGTTCCCTCTCCTCCTGTCCCTGTGCCCTGGGAGCAGAGCCCGACCCCCTCCCGTCTCCTGACAGTTCCGCCGCTGCCGCAGCACCCGCAGGTTCTTTCCCAGAGGGTTTTCCAGGCTCTCTCCTCCCCGGGAGCGACGCTGCGGGAATCCCCCGCTAGAGGGGAGCTTCTCCCCACAAACCGCCCGTCCTGCGGCCGCAGCGGCGGCGCGTCCCGGGCTCGGCTGCGCAGGGACTCACAAGGCTTCGTTTCCACAAAAAATGCTCCCGGCGAGCGCAGGGGGAAAAAAAAATCGGAAAATCGATTTTTTTCCTCTCGGTTTAGCTCGCGGGAAAGGGTTTGTGGAGCGTTCTGGCTCCATGCACACCTCCAGCCCTGCTGGTACCTCCCTGTTCGTCTCTGGAGGGGAATCGCGGCGCTCTGGCTGCACAAAAACGATGTCGAGGCAGCCAACAGCAGCCGAAAAAAAGCCTGAAATCCTTACAGGTTGCTACTCCAGGGTCTTCCCCAGGCCAGGCTGAATTCTTTCATGCCATCAGAGTGTTCTGAAGATGTCGAAAACTCTGGGGAAGGTTTCGAGATGGAGAAGCTCTCTGGAGTAACCAGTGACCCTGCAGACTTCCCTCACCTGCTGCCTCCTCTGGACAGCCCTCCCGGCGGCAGGACAGGGCAGGGAGGCCACAAAGGTCCCTGCCGAGGCCACAGCAGACCCGCCAGACACCGCTGGCAGCTCCGCACACCCCTAAATGTCACCCGATAAGGGCACGGAAAACAGAACGGAAAGAAAACCCAACCCCGCGTGTCTGCGAGGCCACACGGAATGAGATCACTGGCAGCTCCCCCAGACAGAGATTTGGTGACAGAGATTTGTCCCCCTGAGTGCTCCCAGGCCGCCCCAGCAGAGGGCACGGACACGCAGAGCTGGCTGCAATTACAGGCACGGTTAATGAAGGGGGACCCAGCCAGGGCTCCAGGATCCAGGGGGCTGAGCACCTCGGGGTGGTGTTTCCATGGCCCTTTCCATCCCAGAGCTCATTCAAGGCTGCAAATGCCCCTTTCTGGCCTGGGAATTTCGTGTTCAGCAGATGCAGAGGAGCACAGGCACTGCCCTGAGGGCTCTGTGCCCTCCCTGCAGCCTCTCCATAGCAAGAGACGCTCCTTGGACCCGTTTATCCAAACCCCTCATCCACGGGAAACCTCTCTGGCAGCTCCCCACAGCCCCACTTGTTGTGGCCTCACAACATCCAGGAATTCACAGCTGAGTGTCCCAGTTCCTTAAATTCAGCCTGCAAAAAGATTTCTGTGTAGGGAAACGGATCCTTCCAGAGAACACAATGAGCAAGGCAGCCTTATTTAAACTCCTGGCAGCTATTTATTTACTCCTTTTGCCACAGCTATTTTAGAGGCTGTCATATGAGATGGAAACTAAAAAAAAGCCACCAAAAACTTCTGGCTAATGTGACAGCAAAGCTGGACAAGATGAATCTCTCTGATTGTGACTCTCATTACCATAAGCTAAATCACATTTTAAGGAGGTTCTTGATTACTTTTCTACCAGACTGAGAAAATCCAGGTATGATATTTTCTCACCACAGCTAGAAAATACATTGTTTATTACACAAGACACATCCCTCAGTGCCCTGCAAGAGCAGGGTGATGCTGCAGGTCTCAGGGCTAAGAGTCAGCAGTAGCTTGAAATGGGGCTGGAAGTCCAGATGTGTGAGGTGTTCTGAGAGCAGCTTCTGCTTTGGCTTTGCATGAGCAACTCCATCACTCCCAAAAGTCACAGGACTTAGTGAACTCTCATTTCAAATGGAAACAAACAGTGGAAAATGTGCTAAGGAATATTTCAGAGTGAGTGGAAGCTGATAAAAGCACTGACATTTGGTGCCTGGGGCCTGGCAGGGTTACTCAAGCAACCTGAGCCTGACTCCTTTCCATCCCTCTCTCCCCTTCATTGACTCCTGGGTGATTTTTAACAGGTTACTCCATGACTCAGTCCCCTCTTTCTTGCTTTTGTGTAGAGGTGCTGGAGACTCAGCTCCTTGATAAGGCACAGCAGGTTCTGCAGCAGATGTGACCGAGCTGTGAATAAGCTGGAGCTCACCTCCGCGGTGGCCACCGCTGACGCAACGTCTCACCGAGGGACATCGTGTTTGCTGGCACCAGCTACGGCCCTGGCCGCCCAGAACCCCCTTCCTGGGACCCCCAGACGCCCCTCCACACGGGCATGGCAGAGCTTTCCTCCCCAGGTGGCAGAATTTGGGTTGAAAGGAGCCACTTGGGTGTTATTTTCCCTCCCTAAGAGGCTCCAGATGGCTCTGGAGGTGCAGGTCAGTGAGTCACAACGTGCTTTTCTCCTCCCTGCTTCTCTCTGCATCCAGGATTTCATCTTGAGCTGTCCAAGCTGTTTCCCAGAGTCCTGGGAACGCACAGCTCCGACAAAAGTGACAAAAGTGACACAGAAACAGCTGGGACAAACCTCCCCCGGCGCCGAGGACGGGGCCTCGCTTTCCCCAGCAAATGCCAGAAAAGTCCAGAAAAGAAAAGATCAAGCAGCAAATAAAATTAGCACTGTGGGCTACACGTAACCTGCCAAGAGCTCGTTCGGTGTGGGAAGGGGAAGTGCTGGAGGCAGCATGACCAAGGTATGTGGGAGGAGGCGCACAAGGAAAGCTGATCCATCCTCCTCCCTTGCACCGCTTCAAAATACGAGACCCGGCAGCCAAAGGGGAGGCTCTGAGTGTCCAGTCAGCCCAGGAGCACGAGGAGGACACGGCTGTGTCTGCAGCACTCAGCAAGCCTGGGAATGCATGGCCAGGAGGGTCAGGAGAGCTCACTTGTGCAAGCAAGTTCCTAAAGGACTGCCTGGGTTTTTTTCTCTTACTAATTATGAGAGCATTGACCTCAGCTCCTGCTGCTTGGCCAGTGCTGGACCAGTCACACAGACTGCTCAGGGCTGCCTTTACCTCCCTCCTTCCCTGGCCACGCTGTTCCCACCCAGAGCAGAGGAGCCAGCAGGAGCCCTGCCTTCCCTGCAGCCACTCTCCCACTTTTCTCTGCCACCCAAAACTCCCTTCAGGTTTCTCCCAAAGGTTGTACAGAGGGTGAGCAGCTTCCCTGTGCCAAGCCTGCATGCAGCCAGGGACCTCTCCTACAATTCTGACCCCATTTTCCACGCTCCCAAAGGAGCACTGGTACCCCTGGGGTGGCAGGGGTGGCACGAGGTGCAGGGCAAGGTCCTGCCCAGGGAGGGTTGGGGGTAGGAGGGTGGTGTTGACTCACAGGAGGATTTGTCTTTCTCTCAGAGATGTGGGTCAGAGTCCCCTCCTGAGCTCCCAGCTCAGGACTGGGATCAGAATCCCAGACACTGAAGAGTAGCTGGGCTCACTACAGAGTCAGATGTGACACAGATGGGGGTCCCATTTCCCTGGAGCTCCCGACAGCTTTTCCCCTCATTCTGAAGCAGATTCCAGGACTTCAAAGCCCCCTTCAGGGCCAGCTTGGCTGGAGCTCTGAGCCACCTGCTCTAGCGAAGATGTCCCTGTCTGTGGCACTCCCTGTGCCCTGAGATGATCTTTAGGGTCCCTTCCACCCCAAACCCTTCTGTGACTGTGACCTTCTCCTGGGGCAGTAACTCACCCCCTCCCCCTGTGAAGGCTTGGGGGGGCAGCAGATCTGTGCCCAGAGGCTCCAGCCGTGCCCAAGGGCAGTGAACAGGTCAGTGCTGGCAGAGCAGGAGGCCGAGCAGGACGGGCAGCTCTGGGGCTCCTGCCCTGCCTGCACAGCCGGTTCCAGGGGACAGCAGGGCCAGGGAGCCTCCCCGACTGCCCAGACCAGAGCAGCACTGCCTGGAACACTCCCTGATCCAAGGGGTGGCATTTTTCAGAGCATCCACAATAATCCCTTCACAAGCCCTCATCCATTTCCTGGAAGCTTTGCCTCTTTCTGTGCTGTGAAGCTCAGGCAAGCCTGAAAAACCCGTTTGGTTGTGTTTGGTGTTGATTTTGTATTATTTTCTCCCCCCTGTGCGGGTGCCAGCGCTGCTGTACCGTTGCTATGTTTTGTGGTGGTTAAGCACAGCACAGCTCCCAGTGCCAGCACTGACGTGAACTCTGGATCTGGAACGAGTCAAACCAGCCCCACAGCACTGCAGGGACAGCGTGGGGCCACCCCAGCCCCACAGCCCCCTCCTCTCACCTCACAGAGAGCCCAGGAGGGGAGAAACAAAGCAGCACCTCTGCATTTCAGAGAGAGTCAAACTTTTCAGGGGAGGCTGTGGCCAACTATCACCCCAAAACAGCTGGAGTTCAGCCCAAAAACTTCCCAAGTGAATTTTTGGACCGTCCAAGCTGAGGTTGGCATAAGGTGGGTGCAGTAAGATGGGGTTTGGCCTCTTCTCCCAGGGAACAGGGACAGGAGGAGAGGGAACGGCCTCAGGCTGGGCCAGGGGAAGACAAAATTCAGGAGGAATCAGGAGGAATTTCTCCATGGAAAGGGTGCTCAGGCCTTGGAAGGGGCTGCCCAGGGAGGTTTGGAGAGCCCACCCCTGGAGATGCCCAAGGAAGGGCTGGAGGTGGCACTCAGAGCTCTGTGCTGGGGACAAGGTGAGAATGGGGCTCAGGTTGATCTTAGAGCTCCTTTCCAACCTAAAGGACTCTGGAATTCTCTGATGCTGGCAGCACTGTGGGTGGAGAGCATTCCCAGGGGTCAGAAAACCCTTGGGGACCCAAACCCTGTCATCCACAGAGTTCAGGGCTGCATTTGCTGTCCCACAAGGCACCCCCGGACTGGGGGGCACTGGTGCAGAGGAGGGTGCTGGGCTGTGCCCCCGGACCCTCATCACCCCCCTGGCACTCTGTGGCACGGCCAGGGCAGGAGGAAGGGGCTGGGCTGCTGCCCCCAGCAGCTCCCTGTGCGTCAGGAGAGGCGCAGGGGAGCTGCTGCTGCTGCTGGCATTGCAAAACCTCGCCCGCGCCGTGTTTGAGGCGCGTTTTTGCCAGCGTTTCCAGGGGACAGCAGTGACTAATTCCCTCCGAACTTTCAGTTTCAGCCTCAAGCACTGCGTTTCAGAGGGACCCGGGGTGTGTTGTGTGGCTAAAAATCCCTGAGCCAGCTCGGGGCTGTGGCTATCTAGGGCAGAAATACCCAGATGTAGAGCTCAGCCTCATCACCCCGGTGCTGCACGGAGCTGGCAGAGGCAGAGCCGGCCCCACGAGGCAGACGGGGCAGGGATGAGCACACTCTCCTCCCCCCTCTCTGACTTTCCTGCAGCTGCTGAAGCACCGCTGGCCAAAAGAATCGTTTGTGTTCTTGCGAAGTAAATGAAAAATTCTGCGAAAAGGAGAATATTTGCAGGCGGAAAAACGAGCAAAATGCAGTGAGCGACAGAGCTCTGAAGAAACTTCTATCACAGCAATCTCTGGGCATTCACCAGACCTTAATCAGCAATTAAGGAGCGGCAAGAGGGGTGAAGACACAAAGATAGGGATGTTTTTACTCGTGGGGAGCCTGTGTTCCAGCAGCAGCCTGTGCACCCTCCTGCTTTCCAGGAGTGCTCAAGGAAGCCGCGGGTTGGGTGCAGCCCTGGGGCTCCGTCCTGCACGTTCTGGAAAAACACAGCGGCTGGGAGAAGGCTCTATGGAAATGGCTTTCAACAGCAGCCTCTGGAGAGGGGGAGCGGGGAGGGGACAGGGGCCCCGCGCAGCTATGGCAGGAATGTCCCCGCAGGAACTCGCTGTTCCTTCCTGCGGCCCCGCGGGGCAGGAGCCGAGGCTCACACAGCCCCGGGGACCCCCACAAACACGGCCCCTTCTCCGGGGGAACGCGGCAGCGAGAGGATCCCTGCATGCGGCTGCTCCCCCGTGCTGAGGGTGGGCTGAAGGGAGGGCTCACGCTGCTGACAGAGGTCTTGTAAAGCCCCCAGGGTCGTGCAGGGGTTCTCAGCACAGCCAACACCTCCAAGGGTGGCCCTGGCTGTTGGTGAGCATCCCCCCCACCCTTGTGGGAGAGGAGAAATCCAACAGATGCAGCCGGGTCCTCTCCCAGCTGCTGCATCCCTGTGAAGGGCTGGGTGGGCACTGGTCTGGCACGGCCACTCTGTCCCCGTGGGCAGCAGGAGGAGGCTGTTCCCTGTCCCTGTGCAGGGCTGAGGAGTCCCAGCACCCCTGTGCAGGGGGAGGAACAAGGCAGCAATGAGCTCCTGGGCAGGCAGTGATCCCAGAATCCCTGGGGCTGTAATAAACCTCCAAAATCGAATCCACCCTGTGCCCCATCCCCACCTTGTCCCCAGCACAGAGCACTGAGTGCCACCTCCAGGGATGGGCACTCCAAACCTCCCTGGGCAGGCCCTTCCAAGGCCTGACCACCCTTTCCATGGGGAAATTCCTGCTGATGTCCAACCTGAGCCTCTTCTGGCACAACTCGAGGCCATTTCCCACTGTCCCATGTCACCTGTTACCTGGCAGTAGAGCCTGACTCCCACCTGGCTGCCCCCTCCTGTCAGCTGGGAGGGATAGGGACACCCCTGAGCCTCCTCTTCCCCAAACTGAAGGATGCTGGCACAGGCACCACCCAGGAGCAGCTTTTGCCCCTCTGCAGAGCTGCCCCTGTGGCACCCATGCAGGCTCTGCAGCCCCACATGCAAAGCAGCTCCCCCAGAGCACAGCAGCTGGGCCATCACCTTCTATAACCAGTGAGCCCCAGCGCCTCTGCTGAGCTCTGCAGCACGAGGGAGCAGCAGTTCCCAAAGCTCAGGAAGAGGATAAACAGATGACAACAGGCACCAGGCACAGCCCCTCGGCAAACACCGCCCCCGCCTCTGGCCGTGACAAGTGGCAGCTCAGCTGCCACCACACTCCCTGCAAAGCCATTTCTCATCTCTTGTCTTCTTTCAGAGAGCCCGGCTGGAGGGGAGGAGGAGGGTGGGGAAATGGAGATGGCCAGGACTGGTGATTTGGTAGAAAGCCAGGCTGAAAGGGGAACAGCTCAGAGTGACCAGGTGCCACTTCTGGCACGGTGATGATATTTTATCTCCACTCATATCATGGTGGGGAGGGCAAAACAGTGGGGAATTAGCACCTCTTCTCCAAGGGTTAAACTGTGCTCCTGAATGGAAACTGGCTGGTGCAGAGGAGGGGGAAATGCAGCAAGCAGCCAGCCAGAGCTGGTGAGTGGCCTGGGCAGGCACCGAGACAGATTTCAGGCTCTCCAGAGCCTGGACCCTTCATCCACCAACATCAAGCACACAGATCTGCAACTTCACCAAATATTCCTCAAAAAGAACATCACAAAGGAAAAGCTGCCAGCTTTGGAAATTCCAGCTATTTCCACTTTGAATTTATGGCTGAGGAAAAGCCCTTCCTGGTGCACAGGTGAGTGGAGGTAAGGGAACAGCAGGTTTCAGAAACAGAACTTGGAGTAGCTCCATGATTAAGCATCACATTTTTTGTGTCACTTGTCATTGCAGCATTGGTCCTTATAAGGCACTGAAAAAGCCACGAATGACAAATTCTTCTTCAGCCTTACAGAAAACCCTTTTACACCCTCTTCTGTCTTCTCAGAAGCCTTTGTGTCATCACCACCAGCCCACCTGTGTGTCAGAGGAGGAAACGCTTCAGACCTCCAGTTTCAGATGTTGCACTGGCAGAACCCACAGCCACGAGGAGTCAATCCCTGGCCCTGCACATCCCCTTCTGCCTGGGGAACAGGTTCCTGCAGTGAACTGCCCAGCAGGGCCTGCTCCATCTGCTCCAGCACCTGGAGGCAGGAGCAGAGCTTTCCTTTGCTGCCCCAGGAGTGTCACATCCTGGCTATAACAAAGCCTGCAGTGCTATTGGGGGCCTCCTGGTATCACCACAAGGCATGCAGTAAACCAACAACTCCTTTTGATTCGTTCTTTTCAGGAATTTCTTTAAGCCCTGGTGGACAAATGGCATTCTGCTCCTCCTGAGATCTGGTTGATCTGGAGTGAGAAACGGGTCCAAAACTGGTGAAAGCAACCAGTGAGTTCTCAGCTCTGCTTTTAGCATCCTTCTTCATCCCTTGCAGCCTCGTTAAATGTTTTGGAATCTCAAACTTCCCCAGCAGCCTCTTTCAAACAAATGCAAAGCCCTCCAGCGTCCTCAACAAACCCCAGCTGTAAACCAAACCCAGGCCCTTCTGATTCCTGATCCATGAGCAAACCACTGGCAAGGAGCACTGGAGAGCAGAGCTCTCCCTCTGGACCAGACCTTCAGGGCCACCAGCTCTCCCTGCTTTCCCCTTGTGCCTCTCTCCCAGCTGTGCCCAGCTGTTTCTCTCTCTCTCCCTGCCTCCAAACCCATGAGTTTCATACAAAAAAAAAAAAAAATCCCTGCACCCCCCACACCCAGGAAGATCATTTTGCACCAGAAATAGAGAGTGCTATACTTGGGATGCAGCCCGGGCATCTTAAAAATAGCAGCTGGCGGTGGCAGGCAGGGCTGTGCCAGCTGCCAGGACAGACCGACAGGGTGCCAGTGGGCAGGTCCTCCCCTCGCAAGGCCATAAATGACCATGGTGCTGCCCAGAGAGCCCATTGGGGCTGGCAGGGTGGGCAGCGCGGTGCTGCGCCCGAGCGAGCGCTGCCGGCTCCCCCTGCCCTCCCCGGGACCCCTCTCGCCACGCTCCGCATTCCTGCGGCTCAGGGAAGGCATTAACACCAGATAAAAGTACAGAGGAGCCCAAACGGAGCATCCTGACGTCAGCAATCCCCGAAAGCCTGGAAGGGAAGCTGTAAACAGAGGAACAAAAGGAGTTATAAACACCCGTCCTCAGTGGCGCCTGCAGACAGGCGTTTAAAGGACCGAGAGAAACGAGAGAAAGGTGCTGAAATTTGGGGGCTGGGATGTCTGCTGGCTCCCTGAACAAGGAAAATCTCCTAATGGAGCCGGAAGAGCTAAAGAAAGCCCGAAAGGATTTTTTTTTTCCCCCCTCCTTACGAGCAGCTTTGCTCCCTTCTGTTCCTCCCCGTCAGTAGGAAAGGGTGGGAACGGCTGTTCGATGCCGCTGCTCAGCTGGATCCCCGCACAGCTCCCAGGGCAGCCAGAATCCTTCGGCTCAGGGCGGCCTGGTGACGCAGCAGAGGCTCCAGCCGAGCTCCAGCAGCCAACAGAGCTCCAATTTTGACCCGTCCGACTGTTCCGCTCGCCCTGTGCCACCTCCGTGGGGGCTGCAGTGGCATTAATGCACCGTGGAAAGCCCTGGCACGTTGGGTCCTCGTTCTTTGCCATCAGGGAGGACCGAAGGTGTTTCCAAAGGTCATCTGAAGGTGTTCCCAGGGTCACCTCCTGCCTTGAGGTGCCAGGGTGACCCACCCAGGCCTGTGAGTGGGAGAAGTGGCCATCACACAGCACAATTACAGGGTTATAGAACGACCTGGGTTGGAAAGGACCTTGAAACTCATCTCATTCCACCCCTGCCACGGGCAGGGACACCTTCCACTGTCCTGGGCTGCTCAGAGCTCCGTCCAGCCTGGCCTGAGACACTCCCAGGGATCCTGGGGCAGCCACAGCTTCTCTGAGCACCCTGTGGGAACACCCACCCTGACAGGGAACAATTCCTTCTGTGTAACTAAGTTTGCCCTCCAGGCCGCCCCCAGAGCATCAGCCCTGCTCTCCCAGCAAAGCCCAGGGACAGGGGAAAGGCCACACGTGCCCAGGCACAGCCCCAGCTCAGAGCTGATGCTATCACAGCCCACACACGTGGGGCTCGTGGCTTCACTTTAACAACAAACCCAAGAAAACATCCTGTAATGTAACACTGGAAACACCACCTAGGTGATTAAAAGAGCCACCAGCCACGGAGTTTGTGCCACTTGTTTACATCAGCAGTGTCCCTGGAACGAGTGCTGGGCACTGCAAATCACTGAGAAGCAGCAGAGTTCACTTCTGTCCATCCTGTATTTTATGTGCAGGGTGGATTCCTGCAATCACTGAATATCCTGAGCTGGAAGGGACCCTCAGGATCATCCAGTCCAGCCCAAACAATCCCACCCTGGGCATCCCTGTCCAAGCTCTCCTGGAGCTCTGGCAGCCTCGGGGCTGTGCCCATTCCCTGGGGAGCCTGGGCAGTGCCAGCACCCTCTGGGGGAAGAACCTTTCACAAATATCCACCCCAACCCTGCCCTGGGTGCTGTCCCACACACACAGAGAGGACTGGACATGCCTTTGGCACTGCAAAAAATTGGTGGAATTTTTAACTTATTTACCAGCCAAAACTCCCTGAAATACATCTCTATAATCATCAATATTTCACTGCAGAAGAAAAGGACAGAAGTTACAGATGGTCTGCAAGTATCACAGGGTCTCAGGAAAGACTCTGGAGTTAATGCACAGCTGCAGTTGATATTCTGCCTAAATTAGAAAAACCTGCCATTAAAACCACACGGTGCTATGACCCAGCTGCCAATTAACAAAACCTTAACAAGATTTGAAAGAAGAACAAGGTACTGATGTGTGAAAATTTTACCATTGATCATATTTGGACAAGAATTTTGAGAATATACTGAAAATAAAGCACTTCTTCCCAGCATGTAAAAGACCTGGAAAAAAGCCACCATTAGCCACCTCTACCACAACTGCTGGAGAACAAAAAAAACCCCTCCTTTCAAATGAAATTAAATTATCTCAGAAATTAGAAGTCTAAAAATGACACTGCAGTTTATTATTTTAGTACAGGTGGGAGTTAGGTTTGGCTCTGAGACAGACCGTAATTCAGAAAAAAATACATTTTGTAGTAAGAAGCTGTTAATTTGTAGCCAACTGGTTACTGAGCTAGAAGGTAACTACGTCATATTGGCACCCTTGGGAGTTTATTTTTTTAATTTTTAAACTATATTTAGGGATGAGGATGTATTGATATGAGAGGAGCTGGTGTCAGAGAGAACCCTTTGATGAGAAATGGAGCATTTTCTGTGGCCCTCGTCACAGCCCCGACAAAAAGGAGACTGCAGTGAAGCGGCTGATGAAATTTTACTGTCCCAGAGCCTGGACTCACCCAGAGCCCCCCCAAAACCTGGCTGAGACCCAGCGGGGCTCCCGAAGCCCGCCGCGCTCCACTCCCTCCCGCAGCA
Source organism: Notiomystis cincta (assembly GCA_013398075.1). NCBI lineage: Eukaryota > Metazoa > Chordata > Aves > Passeriformes > Notiomystidae > Notiomystis > Notiomystis cincta. The sequence continues at coordinate 7,084 of VZRX01019235.1, read as the reverse complement.
TCTTCTCCTTGCGCTCCCAGACCGGCTCGGAACCCCCGGCCGCCAGCACAGCACCTCCGAGAGCCCCCCCGAGCCCCGAGGGGATCCGGGGGCTGCCCAGGGTGTCCGAGCTCGCCCCCTGCCCTGCGCGCCAGGGCTGCGAGGGGAAGCCCAGGGCGAGTCATCGCCGCCGCTCGGCTCGCAGGAAACGCGTGCGAGCGCTGCAGCTCGAGCAGCCCGCTGAGGAAAGCCCCTGCCCGGCCCGGCCGGCTCTCAGCACCCCCGGGCCGGCTCTCAGCACCCCCCGGGCCGGCTCTCAGCACCCCCCGGGCCGGCTCTCAGCACCCCCCGGGCCGGCTCTCAGCACCCCCCGGGCCGGCTCTCAGCACCCCCCGGGCCGGCTCTCAGCACCCCCCGGGCCGGCTCTCAGCACCCCCCGGGCCGGCTCTCAGCACCCCCCGGGCCGGCTCTCAGCACCCCCCGGGCCGGCTCTCAGCACCCCCCGGGCCGGCTCTCAGCACCCCCCGGGCCGGCTCTCAGCACCCCCCGGGCCGGCTCTCAGCACCCCCCGGGCCGGCTCTCAGCACCCCCCGGGCCGGCTCTCAGCACCCCCCGGGCCGGCTCTCAGCACCCCCCGGGCCGGCTCTCAGCACCCCCCGGGCCGGCTCTCAGCACCCCCCGGGCCGGCTCTCAGCACCCCCCGGGCCGGCTCTCAGCACCCCCCGGGCCGGCTCTCAGCACCCCCCGGGCCGGCTCTCAGCACCCCCCGGGCCGGCTCTCAGCACCCCCCGGGCCGGCTCTCAGCACCCCCCGGGCCGGCTCTCAGCACTCCCGGCCGGCGCTCAGCACCCCCGGGCCGGCGCTGCCGGCGGGCAGAGCGGCCACACCGCGCTGGGCACGAAAACACCCGCAGCGAGGGAAGAAAGTCAAACGCACACCTGGAGGGGAAGGCTCCCCACACCACACAAGGACAAAATCCAAAGCTGCTTTCTGCCCTGGTTTTGGCCATTTTTCTTACACCAACAGAGCCAACTCGCTCTGTGCCAGGCTAACAGTGTCAGGGCCAGGCAGGACCTTGGCACTGCTCTCCACACAGGCACAGGTTTGTACAACTGCACTGCCAAAATGGGAAACAACTCTCAAAAACAGGAATCCTCCACCCAGCCCAGCAGCCCAGCTCTTCCCCTCAGTACCTGGGTTCATCCCTTGGAGGTTGTTGTGCTCAGGGTTCCATGGCCACGGCCTCAGCCAGGTGGAAATCCTCACAGCAATGCCAGAAAATTCTGCCTCTCCCCAGTCTCTCCTTTAATACCTTGGTCCCATTTAGCCATTCACAGCCTTGATGGGTGCTAACAGGATCAAGGGTGCTAACAGGAGCCACCTGGGCCATGCCAACCCCCATCAGCTGGGGCCTCTGGCTGTGCCCTGGAGGTGTGGGGAGCCACAGGCAGCACAAATCTCAGAGTTAATTTGTTCTTTCTGCATGAGTGGATTTGAGCCCCTGTTTAACTGTTTTCCCCAGCTTCCTCCAGCCTTGGATGGGAGTAGATTTGGGGAAGCCAAAGGCCTGGGCAGAGTCTCCCTGGCTGCACTGAGAGTCTGTCACAGACACAGCTGCTGGACCAGCTACAGGACAAGGAGGAGGCTGAGATGGGGTTTGAGGTGTGGCCATTTCTCATCGCAGTGTGACAGACACACACCACAACCTTTCCTCCTTCCCCATCCCACTGTGGACTTGTGGAGCTGGGGACTGGGCTGCACTTCAACACCACCTCCAAACAGCCCTCAGTGCCCTTTCTGCTACCCTGGAGCCAGGCAGAGGAAAAAACCCAGGTGGTAACCAGGCCAACAAGACTTGCCTGTGGGGGGAGATCTGGATGTAATGTTCTCTTTTTCAGCCTCATGGCATCACACATCCTTGTGGCCCTCTGAGTCTGATCCTGGGGTGACTAATTCAGGATAGTCCCTAAGCCTGAGTACACCCTGCACCTCTGCAGTGCTGATTACAACAGGCAAAGGCTTTGAGACAAGGGGATTACCCAAGACACGTCTAATCTGCAGCTCTGGCTCTGTTTGTCATGTGAAACTGGGGAGTCTGTACCCCCTGAGTATTGCATCTTGCTGGGGGGATTACACAGAGCTCCTGTGCTGTGTCCCCCCGTGGGCTGGCCAGGGACACCCCTGGGCTGTGGGGACACAACTGTGGGTGCCCTGCTAAGTGCTGCCACGACTTGTGTTCAATTTGGGGTGTGGGTGCCCATGCTGTGGCGTTTTGGGGACCCAAAGGGCTCCTGTGTGTCCCCATCCCTGCTCTGAGGACACACAATGGCCACTGTTTGCCTTCGGGGCGGGTGAGCAGCCTCTGGCTTGGGAGGAACAAAGCCGGGAGCCAGTTCCTGCAAACACAAAACATGCCTTTTTATCACTTCATGACAAATTGGTTTGTCAGCAGCAGGAAGTGATGTTAGTGCCGTCCTCACCGAGGGGAAACTCCTCGTGGTTTCCATGGGGATGTATGCAACTGGAGAGTTACAGGTTGATATAAACTGAAAGCCCCACACACGCCTGCTGTGTGCCAGGGGTCTGGGCACTGGATACCCGGGCATGGCCTCAGCTGAGTCCTGCCAGCACAGCAGGGCTGCCAGCTCGAGTTGGAGGCAGAAAAATGGGAGTTTAAAGCCCCAAAACAGGGTGAACCGTGTGCCTCGATATTCCAGTCAAACGAAGCTGGGAGAACAATAACAGGTGAGAAGATTCTCCCACAAAGTTCAGCCCTGCTGTGCCATCAGGGCATCCTCCTCCTCCTCTGGCCCACACCTTGCCAGCCACCCTGCTCCTTTCCCAGTGCTCCCAGCAAAGCCCTCAGCTGATCCCATCCGTGTGCCCAAAACTGTCCCCCCGAGATGACACCTGGCAGTCTCACTCTGCTCCACCTTGCCCCACATCCTCCCCTTTCCACCGGGAGCAGTTTGGGGTCTGGGCGCGATCCCATCCACAAGAAGTGGGCAGGAGTCTGAGGCCGGGCAGGGTCAGAGTCGGGTTACAGGGAACAGCAGAAGGATCCCGATAAAGACTTGGAAAAGGGCATGGGATGTCAGAGCTGGGAGCACAGCGCTGCTGCCCTGGCTGGCTGCTCACAGCAGGCTTTGTGCTGAAGCAGCTCTCTTTTGCACCCCTCTGTCAGGTGCCTGCTTAGGTTATAAAAGCTGATCTGCTGCCAGGTAATGAGTTTTATTGTTCCAAGAAACACATAAACAAGCTCCCACGGCTGACAGGGAGCGGATTTCTGTTTGAATTGCGATTAACAGGCAGGATTTTTTTTATCAGTTGCATGGCCAGGGCTGCCAAGGTTGTATTTTTCCACTGAACAAGCTCTGCTTTGCTTTGAAGGTGAAAGTTTGTTCCACCCTTTAATGCAGGTGTAAAAAGGCTCATGTATTCAGAGACAGTCTTGCATATTTAATCAGGACAGCAATGGCAGGTTCGCCGTGCCAAGGGATTTTCCACAGACAAAGGGGTTCTGCAGGATTTGCAGCACGGGACAGGTTTTGGGGAGAACATTCACTTCGAGGTTCAGGCACACTTCAGGAAAAGAAGAGTTTCTAACTTCATCTCTCAGTGCCCAGGGATCTCTCCTCCTTTTAGCTGCTCCATTTTTCCCTCCCTCGGTGTCAGGTTGAAAGTTGCTGAGGGCTGACGCGCGGCGCTGACGACAGAGCCGCTTCGGAGGGGCAGCTCACGTGGAGGAACTTCAGAGGCAGCAGTGCTTCATCCTGTCCTTCAAGGGCACCTTCTCCCAGGAGAGGAGTCCTGATTTTAGCACCATTCACACCCCAGGTAACTTGCAGGAGTGCAGCAGCAGTTTGTGGTGCTGTGCCCACCTCGCTGCGTGACGAGAGCACGGCTGCTTTCTGCTCACAAAAACCTTTGCCTGCACACCAAGGATCACAGCTGCTAAAATTCCTTGATTTTACAGTCAAAACCTGCTGTTTGTGCCCGAGCAAAACCATTTCTGAGGGGGTAAAAGTCAGATCTGACTCTTTGAGTACCAAATATGCAAGGACTGGTGGCTCCCTTCTGGAATGAACATGGGAAACCCAGAGTCCTGCTGCTCCCTCAGCATCCCTCTCCCTCCTACCAGCAAATCAAGCTTCCAGCTGCATCCCACACCCATCAGCTTCCCTGGGAAGGGGCTGGCACAGCAGGGATGCTGTCCTGCCCCACAGAGCCTGTGAGAGGTGCATTCTGTCCCAGGACTCAGCCTTAACCCTGCACCCTTTGGTGCCCCTCTCCCTGCAGAGCTGCTGCTGGAGCTCCCCTGCCTGCCTTTGGCTGTGCTACATCATCTCTCCTCCTTGCCTCAGGAGAAACACCAGATCCAAGTCACTCTAGTGATAATCTCCAGCAGGAAAGAATTTATTTGGGTCTGGGTAAGAAAATCGGTGAGTTGCTGGTTACCTGATCCCTTGGCATGCCCTGATTTGTTTACAGATACTTCCCAGCCAGCCAAATACCTCACTCCAGGCATCAGAGGCAGTTTGAGTTGCAAACAGGATTTAGGGAGGTGGGACAGAAAAAGAAAAACACTTGGTGAGTTTGTGCCAAGCCTTAGAGATCTGTTACTAACAGGTTAATTTTTAGACTTAACCTTTCAAGCATGATAAGCAAACGGGGAATAAGGAAGCTTATTCCTCCTTCTTAGGAGAAGGACTATTTTAAATCCACTGTAGCCCAGTGGCCAAGCATCAGCTGGTTCAAACTGTTACAGCCATCAGGGCAGCCAAATCCACTCCCAGCTGAGAAACCAGCCTTGGCTCCCTGCCACTGCACACAATTACACAGGGACAAAGAAAAGCTCAGGTTAAGAACCTGCAGTAGTTTCCAGTCAATTATGTTGTTTAAACCCATTTTTCTCAGTCGAGACCCGAGGCCAGCAGAGCTGAAAATTACAGCTCTCCACCCTGGAGCTTCCACATGAGTACTGGGAAAAGCAGTATTTTAAAGAATATATAAATCCAGATCAATAGAAATATCATAATTTATTCCGTTTGTATAAAAAAGTTATAATCATGTAACAAAACTATGTCTTCATAAGAAGAAATATATTATTTCACATCATAAATAAATCAGCAAAACATACAACCCTTGGCAACTCAAAAAAAAAAAAAAAAAAGCACTCGGCATGGTGCTTTCATGTCAGTGCTTGGGAAACAAGAAGAGCTGACAGAGATACACACACAGGATTATAGTACCAAAAAATACTGAGGTATTTGGTTTCTCTAGAAATGAAACTTTACGCTTGTGAAGGCAAAAAAAATAAAGAACAAAAAAACCCCCAACAACAACGCACTAATGTAAAAATAAATAAATAGGACTGTCATACAAAAGGGGACAGCATCAGTGTTGCTCAAAGTGTCCAGGAATGGGAATACTGGTGAGCATGCTACTAAACATGGAGCAGGCTTAGGACAGACAGAAGACAAGGAGGGACAGCTCAGGAAGAGCCAGCGTCCTTTTGATCTCCGTGCAGACATCCAGACATCGGCTTGGGAAGTCAGAAACCCCTGGTTTCCCTGGCACTGGGCGAGCTCCTCCTCTCGGGACACGCGAGTGACTCCCCACAAAACACGAGTGACACCGTCCCCGTAGTTATTGCACTTCTGAGACAGCAGCTGAGTCCTGCCACATCTCATCTCACAGCTGCCTCCTCAGCAGCTCGGGGAAGTAGTGATGGGGCTCTGCAGGTAGGTTAAAGCGCTGGGCGTGGTGTGAACCGGGATGGAGACCGGGAAGTTGAAGACCGTGGTGGTCGACGCCCCTCTGTCCAGCACCGACATCGCGGGGCTCCCGGCTTCTGCCGAGCAGTTGGGGGCAAGCACCTGCGACTCGAACTGAAGCAGCTGCCCCATGAAGCTGAAATTCGGGGAGATGATGCTTCTCCTCTGCTTGACAAACTCGAAGGCTTCGTCCAGTTTGACTCTGTTGGTCCTCATGAGATAAGCGAGGCAGATGGTGGCCGAGCGGGAAATGCCAGCCTGGCAGTGCACAAAGACCCTTCCTCCGTCGTTCTTCACAGAGTCTGAAAGAATCAAAGCACACACGGTCAGCAAACAAGTCCCACTGCTTCCAGAGGTGGGAAAAGCACAGGCTGCTGTTTTACATCTCCTTAATTCTTCCCTTCCTTAGCCTAATAGGTGCACCGGAGCTTTGGAGACAAAGGGAGTCTTTGTCCTGAGGAAAGCAGCTATTTTCACTCAGGGCTCCAATTCCAATTATCCTAATAGCTCCTCCAGGTCACTTTAGCAGTCTTGCAAGATTACTTTAATACTGATCCGCTTAAATTCACTCTTTTCTGCAAGACCAGTGCCTCTTGAATCAAGATTTCAAACAGCTTTATGAAGCTAAGATTATGCCTGCGAGTAGAATTAAACTAATGGAATCGTTCCCCGAGTGTATCCTTCCCAGTGGAACGCTATTCCCCAACCTCAAGCGTGGGTTTCACTGGGGGAAAACCACGCCAAAAATCACTTCTCAGGGGGACATTAACCCAGCAACAGCACAGACTGTAAAGAGAGCTCATTTACCGATGAAATCGATCGCCTCGTTGAACCAGGAGCTAATATCTGCCTTGTGGTTGTCCTCCACGGGGATGCTCTTATACTGGTAGTGCCCTTCGAAGTGGTTGGGGCAGTTGGCCGAGACATTGATCAGCGCCGTGATCCCCAAAGCGTCCAGCATGTCCTTGCGGGAGGCGTGATAGGCGCTCCCCAAGTACAGGAACGGCAGGATTTCCACGGGCCCGCCCTGCAACAAGAGAGGAACGGCGCCGGTCACCCCCGCCCGAGGCTCGGCGGCTCCGCTCGCTCCGCCCGCTCCGCTCCGCTCCCCCCGGCGCTCACCTGGTCGTAGAGCGGGGTCCCGCAGGAGCTGCAGCCCGAGTCGGCGCTGCCGGGCGCGGGGCTGGCGCTCAGGGGCAGGCTGAGCCCGGCGGGGGCGGCCGGCTTGGTGCAGAGCTCGGAGCAGGCGGCCGCGAAGGCTTCGTACCCTCCTGCGGGGGCAGAGCGGAGAGAGGGGCGCGGGGTGAGCGCCGAGCGGCCCGGGGGCG
>VZRX01019234.1:0-12956 GCA_013398075.1 Notiomystis cincta | reverse complement strand
AATTCACCCTTGGGCAGCACATTGTCGAGTGTGTGTCCCACACAGTAACAACTGTGCTGGAACAAAAGGGAGGACACAGGCTATCTCCTAGCGGAATGCTTAAGTATCACTCTATTATTGGAACAGGATGATGTTACCCTAAAAACAACACTGGTTTTANCATCTGTTGTTAACTCTGCAATGTTTTTGTCAGCTACATTACTTGACAATGTGCCTGAGCATGACTGTTTACAGACAATAGAAGAAGCCTATTCCAGCAGACCAAACCTGAAGGATGTGCCTCTGGAGAATGCAGACTGGGAACTATATACCAACGGAAGTAGCTTCATGAGAAATGGTAAGCAATGACAGGCTATGCAGTGACAACCATGGATAAGGTGATTGAGGCAAAGGCCCTGCCATCAGATGTATCATCACAGAAAGCTGAACTCATTGCACTGACAAGAGCTCTAGAACTGAGCACGGGAAAGAAGGTGAATATATGGACTGGCTCCAAATATGCCTCTAGTGTTGTCCATGCCCATGGAACAATTTGGAAGGAAAGAGGGCTACTAACTGCTCAAGAAAATGAAATTAAGTGTGCTGAACAGATCCTTGCACTCCTGCAGAGTATTGGGAAGCCTTCAGAGGTAGCTATTATGCATTGCAGAGGTCATCAAAAAGGGAAAACAACTCTCCAGCTGGGAAATCGCTTTGCTGATGATACAGCAAAAGGGGTTGCAGAAAAGGGCCTCCTTGTAATGGTACCACAGAAATAGTTTTGTCAGAGTCTACCCCAAAATAGTATCAGAGAGACTACAAGTTAATTAAGTTTCTAAAGGCTGAGGTTAAAGAAAGTGAGTGGGCTGTCACCCCAGGGGGACAGATTGTGGTTCCACCCCTGCTCCTTAGAGAAATAGCACAGCAAGAACATGAAAGTGCCCATTGGGGAACAGAAAATCTTTTAAAACATCTGAGGAAGGTAGTATTAAGGAGAGGAATGACTGATACTGCACAACCTATAACAAAGTAATGTGAAATTTCTTTTAGAAGTAACCCTGGCACAAGCAAGAGTCATGTTAGGAATAATGAAAACAGGAGATCTCCTGGGAGGTTATTGACAAATAGATTTTGCTGAGATTCCACATGAAGAGCTAAACAGGTATGTATTGGTATTGGCTGACACCTTTAGTGGATGGCCTGAGGCTTACCCCTGTCATACCAACAGCAAAGGAGGTGGTGAAAGCTTTGCTCAATCATATAATTCCAGAGTTTGAGGTTCCTTTGAGGCTGTCATCATGTAGGGTACCACATTTTGTTGCAATAGTGGTTGGGGAAGTTAGCAGGATTGTGAGAATTACTTTGGACCTGCTCACACCATACGGATCCCAAGCAAGTGGCAAAGTTGAACATATGAATGGAACACTTAAAACCCAGATTAGTAAGATCTGTCAAGAGACATCCATGACATAGGTCCAGGCCTTGCCTACAGCCTTACCAAGAGTCCATGTACAACCAAGGCAGAGAGACAACATAAGTCCCTATGAAATATTATATGGCAGGCCGTATCAGGTTCCACATATCCCAGGAGAAACTCATATAAAGTGTAGAAATGATTTATGGAAGTACTTAATGGCTTTAAGTTCCACTTTGCAGAATCTCCAGACATTCATTGTGTTATCCAGGCCAATAGGACTGGACAACCCTGTTCATCCATTCCAGCCTGGAGACTGAGTCTGTATTAAATGGTGGGACAGTGATCCCTTGCAAGCTAAGTGGAAGGGACTGTTCCAAGTTTTGCTGATCACCCTTACTGCAGTCAGGTTGCTAGCAAGGGACCATGGATCCACTACTCCAGAGTTAAATAGGTTTCTGCTCCTGAAACCATCAGGAAAACAGAGATTCAAGTGTTGCAGTTTTAACTGTTCTTTTCACATCTGTTATCTGCACAATTGGTAACCGTGACTCAGGGTTCAGTCCGAAATGTATGCAAAGCTCTTTATAAGAACAATTACTGGATTTGTACTCAATTGCCACCTTTAGATGGGAGTAGTAACTGGCCACTGATTGGCATTTTAATGGAAGCAAACTGTACCAAAAGGTGGGAACAAATGAATAATACTTTTCTGCTTCCCATACCCCTGAGCAGCTTAATAGATCGCGGGAACGATACAGTTCCCTGCACAGTTATAAATGCCAAGAAAATGCTATTCTTTCTTCATGCTGCCATGAGACCTGATTCATGGAAAGAATAAGCCCAAGAACTGTGAGGAAAAATGGAACTGACATCACGAAGACTAGTTCAGCCACTCGGAACAGGGTAGTATTGGATATGTGACAATAAAAGGCCTGGAAAATCCTGCCCATAGATAAAAATCAGGTGCCCTTGGGGCTATAATTCCAAATATAACAATATTTGATCATACTGAAAATCCAAACAGGAGGACGAAAAGACCTATTAATCCCCTCATTGAATATCATTGAATGTTTTCCATAGTATACTCAGAACTCTCATTCTCTTTTTTCAGTATAGTCAGGCTGGAGAGGGCATTTATAAACATCTCAACCGTTATCAAACATATTGAATGGCAGAGTGCAGGTGCAATTTTGGCCTTACAGGAAGAAGTCTATGGTCTGTCTCATGGTTATGCAGAACAGAATGGCTCTCAGTTTCATACTGGCCACACAAGGAGGTATACGTGCTATTATTAATACCACTTCTTGTTCTTATGTGGGCCAGAGTGGAAGAATTAAGAAGGATTTGGCTGAAATTTGGAAGCAGACTCAAATTTTACATGAAGTAGCTTTCAGAAATAACACCTTAAACTTTGACTATATCTTCAACACCCTCACCTCATGGTTACCAAATTGGGCCTGGATAAAACAAGTGTTCATAGTATCTGTAGTTACAGTTGGCATCAATATAATTAGTGGGATAGCCAGTTGTGTAAACTGGTGCTATGGTTAAGCAGAGTAGAGACTAGACAAGGTAGAGTCTTGTTAGCCTCTAAAAAGGGGGGGAAAAGCCAGCTTGGTTTTTGCCTTCTTTTATATATTCTCTGTATTCTTTACACATATATTTGTAGCTCTGTAGTCTACTATTGCAACTTAGCTTCAGTATTTTCCTAGGCTGAAAGACAAAACACATTCCAAGACCCCTATGCTATCTTGGTTCTCCTTAGAAACCAAGACTAAGACCAGCTCTTCAAGACATACTTTTTCTAACTAGAGTTTAGGCCTCATCTGAAGAGGGAGGATTTAGAAGGTACTAGAGCTAGGGGGCATGACTTCACCGTGTGTGTGTCTAACTGGGAACTCTTGTCAGGTATACTAATTTGCAAAGTCTATAAAAATTGTACATGTGTTATGCAGGGTGTGCATCTTCGGTGTTTTCCACCTGATGAAATGTGCACCTAAGGATTCTTAAATAAAGGTAATCCCTTGGCTCATATTTCTAGGACCAGACAAAAAGGCATCAGTAGGTGCTGAAAGGATACCAGAGAAATGGATAGCCAGAAGCAAAACAGATCCCAGATACTCAATGAGGAAACAATGTCCTGAATCAAACAAGTAATATTTGCTTAGTAGCAAGGGAGCTGATAACTGATGGTGACCTTTTACTAATAGTGATGCATGTAAATGTGAAATGAGTCACTCTCTTATGGGTAGTGTGGCTGATGTTTTCTCCAAACTGAGTTCTACTCCTTTCTAGGTAGTCTACATGAAAAGAGGGAAGGTTTTGCTAGAGGGAAGGAAACACCTGTAGAGAGAACTTCTATGGTTGAAATACCTGTATTAGCACACAGGACTTTGCATATATATTTCTCTTACAACTACTATCCATTAGGACTGGAATACCAATGGTTTAGACACTAAATAAAATTACTGTTAATTAGAAAAAAGGAAATATATTCCTGGACTGTTTATGCTTCTGGTCTATCCATATGCATGACAAAACAGACCTGGTACTAAAGCATAAAAATATGCAACATGAACAAAGCAGTCAAATAGGACAATGGAGACAAAATGAGAATGTAACAGATTAAACAAATGGTAGTATCTACATTTTATAACATAGAATTCTAGCAACAAATAATACTCTCAGCTCACTGCTAGAACTGGCTGTTCTCAGCATGGTCAGCTGTTTGAAGTATTATATCCAATGTAAGTCTTCATGTAGGGCTTGATAAATCTTTTGTGAAGACCATGGAGCTGTTTTTTTAAATCTGTAAAGGAAAGGACAGAGCAATAATAATCATTAAGATAAAAGAAGATTAACTGAGCACATAAACAGCAGGAAAATAGAATTAAAACTGCAGTTAAATTGAACTCCACATGGTCACAGAATCAATTAGATTAATCAATCATCAGTTGGATTAATCAATCACCTGAGATTATCAAATCTAACCTTTGACCAGACACCACCCAGTCAAGTAGATCATGGCACAAAGTGCCCCGTTCAGTCTTCTCTTAAACACCTCCAGGGATGGATGACTCCACAGCCTCTCCAGGCAGCTTGTTCCAGTGCATAACAACTCTTTCTGTGAAGAAATTCATCCTAATATCCAGCCTGAACCTCCCTTGGTGCATGCTTCAGATTGTCCTCTCATCCTTGTTGCCTGGGAGAAGAGGTCAACCTCACTTGGCTACAGCCTCCTTTCAGGTAGTTTTAGGAAGTGATAAGGTCACCCTAGTCTCCTTTTCTCCAGGCTAAGCAACCTCAGATCCCTCAGCTGCTCCTCAAATGACTTACCTGTAGACTCTTCACCAGCTTCATTGCCCTTCTCTGGACATTGTAGGGGAAAGAAAAATTGTGAATGATCTGAAGGTAAAAACAAATGTCTTCATGAATCTTGGAGAGCTATCTCTTTAATGAGACCACAAAGTGGCATCAAAAATCAATCAGTTTGGTTTACTGGTTTATTTTCTCATGAACTGTCACAAAGGAGCAATGCAATCCTTGAAAAGAAGGCAGGTAGATGCTGTATTGGGATCCTTGCAGAAGACATTAAACCTAAGGCTCTGGTGATCTTGAAAAGGCTGTGTTTCTCCTATTGGAACTTGCACTTGAGAATGCAATATGTTATTAATATGATTTGTAAATTACAACATACATTTGAGAAAGGTAAACTGTACAGGGATCAAGGGACGGAATGTATTGATCCTGACTGGGAGACTGCTGTGCACTGCAACTAACGTGGGATGGTGCAGGCAGCTTCCTGTGGGCAGCTCCTACTCGGCACTGGCATGATACCTCCTGCATGGACTTGCCCTTCAGCAGACCCAGTTCCTTGTGAGGAAGTTAAAGATGACCTCAAATGACTGAAAGGGTGAGTTTCTTCCCCCAGACAGGATCTGCTCTGTGCAGCATGCCATGGGAAGATCCACTGGGGCACTGTTCAATGCTACATGGAGTGGCCAGCACCTGAGGAGATATAAGATGTTACTATCTATACCCATCTTCTTAGCCTGTCTTTTTGAAGTAACCTTATTAAGCCACTTGTTGTTGGGCCTTTCTTACTGAAATCTAGAAAGACTGCTGCACCAGCTCACTCTCGCCTTACCCCACACCTCCGTGCAGAACAGATGGTATGTGGTGTTATCAGACCAAAGAAATAGAGGTTCTTCTTAGCTACTTTTTGGAAGTCAGAATGGTAAAAAAGAAAGAGTATTTCATTAGAAGAATTTTGAACTCTATAGGGAAACTTAAGGAAAAGTGCCAATACATATATGATACACTAGAGAGAATTTTGACTTTTTTTTTTTTTGTTACAATACTACCACCTTAAGGTCACCTGTAAAGAGCCTAGCAGAGACTCTTTATGAGAATGGGTATAACAACACTTGAAATAATCAGCACATTAGTGGTTTTGAGCTGTTAAAATAGTGAAAGCACAGAACTCCAAATAAAGCTCAATTTATGTGCAAAGACAGGCTTCTTTTCTGGAAAAAAATTAAGTCTTATTTAACAAAGAAGTACTAATAATAAAAGTGCTTTGATCATGAGCACTGATGATGATCTTGAACTCAGAAGCTATATATTATACACAAATCTGGCCATTATGAGATTAAACACTTTCAGTGAAAAGTATTTGTAATGTCAATCAGTATATGGGTCAGAATTCTAATTCTTAAAGTACTCTTTGTAACTTACTATGACAGTAATGTAAAGGAACTCAAAAAGTAGATTCACAAGTAGTAATTTATTATAAATTGCAGTGGGAATTCTCAAATCACTTATCTGAATAAATAACAGCTTTTTCAAAGCTACCTGGAAAAGTAAATTAAATTAATCACTTGTATAAATGTGCCAATATTTAATAATTTATATGAGTCACCTCTTTAATATAAATGGAACAAGATTAATTGTATGCATACACAAACAATAAATCATATCTTTGCACGGAAAACTTAGAAAAATGTTGTATATGAAAGTATACATTCTATGCACATCATACTATTAATGTCAAAAACCTTGAGAGCACTCACAACTTGGAAAACAACTTAAACACTCTGGTTCTCTCCACTGTTAATAGCAGATTACCAGAAACTTAAAGTGGTACTTCTGTATTGTTAAATTTCTCTTTTATCTGACTGTTATTTTACCCATTGAAAGAAAATTCAGGTTTTCTGTATTTTTGGATGGAAAGAACAGTAGGGGGAGCTCAAAGCTTTTTTCTTTTTCTTGTAAATCTCAGAATCATGACTAGTTCCTTAGCTGAAGCAGGTATTAATGATAGTTTTCCCTCATAAATACAAGAGGTTTGAATATCCTGTGTAATTCAAAATACAGCTACAATTACTCTCAGTATCTAAACTAAAATTTAACCACTGATTCTTCTGAAAATTTCCCAGTCTCTTCAAAGTTTTAGTTCTGTTAAACACTCGTTATTTTGGAGTTTAAAAATTAACTTTCAATCTCCTAAAATATATAACCTTCAAAACAAAACCAAAATTTCAGAGGACTTTTATTTAGATTCTATGTAAGGCAATGCAAACCCACAATTAAAAATACAGCCAGATTAGGAAGCAGTCCCATAGAAATACAGTAGCTTGGTAGCCTGCTTCACAACTATACCCATACCAGGGTAATACATGTTTTTTATCCAAATGGGAATGTAAACCATCTTAGTGCTCTATACAATTCTCTATATATGTCCAAAGCAGCATTTTCTAACTGTTGAAAAGCCTGTTTTCTCTGTCTCTTAGGACAAATGAAACAAATGTTACCCTTTCCGTAATTCCCTTAAATATTATTATAGATTAACCAATCTTCCTTAAGAGTATAGAGCACTATCTGAATTCCATGCTAACTGCAGGGGAATTTGACTAATAACAACAATCACTGCAATGCTACTATTGGCTGTGCATCTCAGGCATGAGAATTTTTTCTATTTCTGCCTAAATTCAAGTTCACAAGTCATCCCATACTGGTTCAGGAAACATACTATCTGGCTATCTGAGGTTATAATTATATAAACTGAGGTTATAGTTATAACTAAAGTTATGTAACTGTAACTGTAGTTATGAGACTTACAATTCAACCCACATTTTTACTTCAGTATGTAATGGAGTGCTTTGATTCTTGCTCAATACTTCCTAAAGTATCAAATGGAAGCCAATTACTTTGCTATCTTCTAACTCAATTTTCTCCATTATTTTAAATACTTCCATGGAAATACTACTTTTGTCAAGTATTTGTGACAGCTTTACATAAGACTTAATGAGGACCATTTTTCCTAAGCACCACAAGTGTTTCTAATAGATTTTCATATAGAGAAAGAAAGATACCTCCCCTATTATTGTACTTCCCCTTAGAGGAAAACACTGATCACCTGTTGTCATAAGATTCTTCTCTGCAGTCACTTTAAAACCATAAATACTGGAAACAGTCTCCTGATGCAGTTCTGTTATAATGTTTTAAAATTATAAATATCAATAAAAATAATTTAACAGCTCATCTGAAAATGCAGTTGACTAGGTCGTGACTTTTATCCTTATGTCACTTAATCCCTCACACATTTCCTTATGATTTTCATTACAAGATGTGGTAATAATGTGCAAAATATATTGATGCTCCTATTAATACAAGACATGAAGCATATACAAAGTACAGAATTCATTACTAAAGCTTCTAAATTCTTGCATTTAATTTGTGTACAAATTGCATATTGAAAAATAATTTTTCACTTTACGTATTAAACTTTGGTGCAAGATTGTGAAAAGTATTGAAGCATGCTTTGATTTTGGATTAGTCTTCCATTATAAAATTAAGGGCAATGAGATAGTTATCCATGGTCCTTCTAGTGATGTACTTCGGATTGCAAGAAAATAACCTCAGCTGACACACTTTTTGGATGATGGAAAGATTTACAAATAATACTTTTCCATGAAATACCAAAAGAACTGCCTCTGTCTGGGTAACATGTAACTCTTGCCTCTCTGTTCTGTGACACAGTGAGAACTAAGATGGGAATGAGGGGCTATCAGTTTATGCTTTCTAATGATTAGACTATTTCTGAAATAGTCACTGAACAAACTGGAGAAGTCACATGATTATGTGTATGTTAAATATCTTAAAAGGATCATGGTCTGACACTACTGTGTGTAATAATGAAAAACAGTATAAATCCATTGAAAATTATGGATATGAAACTTAAATGAAATCAGAATTAGGAATCCTATATCCAAGAGCAGACTGGGGAAGAGTAAAAGCTAGAATAGAATGTTTGAGGTCTTAGATAAATAATCCAAACATACAATGCCATCAACCCAGCAGAGAATGAGAAGTCCTACTGACTGCAAATGAATTAGATATTATACAAAGTTTCTCTAGGTTAATAAGTATGTGTGATTGTATATATGAATAACTTACTTTGGACTTGCAAAAAATAAGAAACCCATGAAGAGGAAAAGCTGCCTTGTTAAAAGTTCAAGAAGCTGAAAGAAAAATGTGCTTGAATGTGATGAACATAATAAATGCAAATAAAAGTTATTTTGACAGAAACAATAGTATTTGTATGATGCCAAAATACAAATTTATAATTTACATCACAGAGGTAGAAGACTGGTATCCCCCAAACTATATCCTGGGCTGAAGACTTAATCACAGGCTTTGCTGAAACTTTTGGGAGGAGATTTTAACCTATATAATTGTCAAATAATAAAAATACAAATAAGCCTGAATCCATAATTGGCATCCATTTCATGGTAAAAGCAATAAAACAGGACAAAAGTCATCAGAGAAACAGCAGGTGCCAATACTAAAGACTCAAGTATTCTTTTCAGTGAGTGGCCATATAACTGTAGTATCAGCTCATACTCTACCAATTTATTAATGTAATTTGTGTCATGTGGCTATGTCAAGCGTGGTGAGATTTTTTGCTTTGTTTTGGGTTTTTAATTTTTTTCAGGGTTGAAATTTACGATCTTGTTCCACCAGACTTGTGCAGAACAATACAGGAACCGGCTCATGCAGGTGATCCAGCTGCTTATTCCCACAGAAGTGGTGGTCTGGTTCACACTGTGCCTACTAGACGTTTTCCATGAGAAGGCTTGAAGGGTCAACCGAAACTTTGTGAAAGACAATGCAAATCCTGAAACTAACAGCAAACTCTGGGAAAATACCCAGCCAACCACCCAACCAACCAACCACCCAACCAACTAACCAACCCGAACGACCAAAAAAATTCCCACCCATCACAATAGAGCAGGATCAGTTCCATGCACAGTTAAGGAGCCAAATCACCCAGCTGCCAGCCTACTCTCTGGAGGGGGCAGCGGCCCTGCGTGCTGGGGGTGAGCACTGTGAGAAGAGAGAATGCTGGCTCCTGGAGCGCGCGCTTGCCTGGGGGGCACGTCCGGCTCCGTCCTGCCATGGTGGGCACAGTGGGGGTGCCACACGTGCCTCTCTGCACAACACCCCTCTTCTGGCACTGGTGGAAAGTAATATTAAGAGATTGTCTCAAGAATAAAAGCGTTTTGAAAAATACTTGGGCTTTTTCAGAGACAGGTCATCCATGAGAATCGTGACACGCAAACGGATAGAAGGAAAGAAGTTTCTAAAATTCTACATAAATCAGGTGAAAAAACAGGGGTTAACCCTTCCCTAGTCATTAGCCTGTACCTTAGCACCTTGGCAAGCACCTTTTACTTTGAAATAAGTAACATAGAAACATTCAGAAGGTAATTTGTCAAAACTACACACACTGGAACAAATTGTTATCAGTTGAAGAAAATTGCAAATACTGAATGTTATTCATTTAGCAGTAGAGGAACAGCAGATACATTTTATTTGGGTATTTATTGTTATCTTCCCCTTAGAAGAAAAAAAAAACAGAAAAAAAAAACTAAACCAGCAAACAAAAACTTGATTTGGAAGGATAATTTGCTCAACTCAGACATACTGACAGCCTCTAAATTTACTGGAAGCATTCACAAACAAGACTGGATGTACTTGTGCATAGCATTGTGCAAATACCTCCTTAATGCACAATGGCAATCAAAAGGCATTCACAAGATATCCCACTGCTTAAGATGGGAGGTTTACTAATTATGAAAATCCTATGATATTGCTATACACAATCTTCTG
Organism: Notiomystis cincta; assembly: GCA_013398075.1. Lineage (NCBI taxonomy): Eukaryota > Metazoa > Chordata > Aves > Passeriformes > Notiomystidae > Notiomystis > Notiomystis cincta. Next base: position 2,386 of record VZRX01019234.1, on the reverse strand, counting down.
TTTTACTGTCATGTGAGTACCAAGATCAGATACTGTTTGCAACTTGTCAAAACATCACAGAAAACCTGTCTTAGGGGACAGTGACAATAAATACCTCCAGGCATATGGAAGGAAGAAATTGAAAACCGGGATAGATTAGTGCAAAGAATGTTAAGGAGATTATAACACATAGTGATAGTTTCCCAATCTTTGCTGTCTTATGAGTAAGAATACCAAACATGCAAGATGTTTTATACCATCTTTTCTCCCTCTGTCAGTCTCGCTTTTAATTTCCTGTGGCGGTAAGCAACATTAAAACATCTCACAGGCAATGGGTTGCTATGAGCTATGCACTGGAGACTACTTGGATAGAGGAATATGAGATTAGTGCTACAGGGAGGCTTATCAGGAAGTATCTGTCCAGGATTAGGTAACAGTATGGATAGTATCTATGGATAATAATTACCTGTATGGGCAATAAAGATTTCTGTCATTTACTGATAGTTGTTATTAGGATAAAATATTTATAAAGGATGTTTCACATTTCAAAACAAAGGCCAACCATTATGGAATTGAGGTCTGGAAATAAATTTCCTCATAGGTTTATTATCATGTAATTGTCCATAATGGGGTTCTTCTGACTTCCACTAAGTCATGAAGCAAATGAGTAAAACAGTGTATAATGGCTATCTGCTGATGCCATATTCAGGACTAGATGGCTCATCCCTTAAAAACCTGAATATATTTATTCTGTGAAGAGTTGAAATCCAGTTATATCAATAGGAGAGGTACATACAGATTACAATTATAGTCCATGGGGTGTCTTTTCTCATTAAAAATGCAAAATTAAATGACAGTTCTGCATTTGAGGTACACAGTGTGTTCATGCCTTCTACACTGAGCATAGAAAACAGTTAAGCAAGTTTAGTCCAACTTCTTCTACTGCAGACTATAAGAGTTTTTATTAGAACAGTGTGCCCTCAGCTTTGGAGAGGGTATTGATTCAGTTTACCTAAAAGTTGGAAACTCATTGACCTGTTCCTATCCTTTTTTCAAGATGTGATTCCTGGAGATGGTTGCTCTGGATTTGGACACGATGTGCAAAACATCCAGCAAGTATTTCTTGTGAGCTTTACCATACACTCACCTTCACTCTTTTGGACTCTGGCATTTACAAAACTCTAGTAATTTATCTCGAAAACCCTGATAATTATTTTCTCCCTCCTCCTAAAAGAGGGGGAGTAACCTTCCCCTCTTTTTTGTTACTTGTTGTCTCTGTGTTGGCTCTTTAGAATTCTTAATTGCATTAATGTAATATTAATGCATCTGGGACCAAAACACAATACAGAATACACAGATACACTTATATACATACAGATTTTAAAAGAGAGAATATGCTTTGAATGAAATATAATCTCTTTTTAATAGCTGGAACTACACAATTTTGACTAAAAGTCATTGACTAGAATAAAGAAAAAAAAAGATTCCAAGTTGCATCAACCATTTTTATACACTATATCTACTAGTACAATATAGATCTATGTGGAAATCATGCATTTTTTAAGTAATGATTTTTTCATGCTCTAGAAATTGATTGAATGTGTCATTTTCCCAATTGTTTTATTCTCTTTCTTGTTTATTCCCCTCATTGTCTTACTCTTTATGGCAGACCTTGCTTAAATAATTTTGTCAGTGCATATGCAACCTTTAGGAAAGAGCATATGAATTTCGAAACAGATGTCAGCAGGTGCTGGTGAGGGTATCAGACATGGACCTAGAAGACAGAGTGATGTGACTCTCTACCCACTACATAGGGTAGTACTAGATTCACAGCCGATTTGGCAACATTCCTAGATACAAGTAGCTTAAAATGGAGGTGGCCAAAGAAGTGCAGGTGTGGGAATTCTGTGAGGAGTTTATGAATTCACGAAAACTAGAAGGTGCATCAGTCCATTCTGCTCGACTGTATGCCATCACCCTGGGGGCTACCGAAGGCAGCGTGGGGACAGCTTTCCAGGGGCTGGGCCTAAGGCAGGGGCTGGGGCGAGGGGCGAATAGAACTCACCGCAGCCGAGTATCGGCCACACGGGTGGCGTTCCGTGGGGTGTCCCAGCGCGTTCGTGCCGAACGCACGGCTTTGCCTTCCCAGCAGGGAGTCAGGGCGCTAAACCTTCCGGGTGCCTGGCGGGTGTGCGTGTGTCCCGCTCTGCCTTCCCATTCCGGCCAAAGGTGGAAAAGGCATTTTCCTTTCCTTACTCCTTCCTTCCTTCCTTCCTTTCAGCCGGCCACATTTTCCGCCCAGTCCCTGACAACCCAACTCATCTCTCCTAGGATGGGAACCGAATAAAAATGTGTGCTCACGACTCAAAACAAAAGAAGCGAAAGCAAACACGGCGTTGGGGAAGGC
>VZRX01019233.1:78170-170347 GCA_013398075.1 Notiomystis cincta | reverse complement strand
CTAACCCTAACCCTAACCCTATTTTATTTTTTTTATCTGTTTTTAAAATTTGTCGGGGCGGCGCCGGCCGCGCGCCCCACGTCTGAGGGAGCCGCGGCTGCTCAGCGCCCCGCGGCGCCGCGCCCGTTTTTTTCTGCTGGGGTCCCCCGGCTGCCCAGGATGGGCATATCAGCTTCTACCACTGAAGAGGAGGTGACACTTCACATCCTCTCCCCACTTCCCAAGTAACCAGGTATCGCCTTATGGCTGAATGGCTCTGTAATGCTCTGTGGCTGGGTGAACTCTGAAGGAGGGGTAAAATTTACCCCTTTGGTTTTGAGTGTCATTGTTTTCCCTCAGGGATATGTACAAAAATAATGAGAGAGATCCTTTTTTCCTTCCTATAGGGATTCCTCTACTCCAAAGTAAATGTTAGTGCCTTTGCCTCTCTCTGTCAGGGAAGTTGTTTATTTTTAAGATTTTTAGGATTATAGGTTGTAGCCCAATCCAAGGAACCATTTTTCCCTAGAACAAAACATGTTTCAGAAAGTAATAATTTTGACAAAATTTGTCTCTCACATCAATAACACACTAGTGACTCCTCTGGCATAAATGGGTCACTTTAAGCTTTGTCCAGGACCAAGCACCCACTTGTGCTTACACTTATAATACTAAATGGCTCCTTTCTTTAAGCTGTTTCTAGGACAGCACAATATTTTCAGGAAGAAAAGAGTGCCAGGTTCTTGTTCTACCTCCTGAAAACTAATCAAAGTCTCTTTCTCTGTTGCCACAGCCCCTGGCACTCACAATATGCTTCCACAGTTGGGCAGTTGTCAAGACGAAACCACTGTCTGGTGAGCGAACCGTGGCTGTCTCACAATTTACCTGCCCTCCTCCATCTGTCTCCACTCACCAGCTGTGCCTGAGCCCTTCAGGCAGGGACAGAAGAATTGGATGCACATAAAGTCTCTTTTCAGTGCGACCAGTGTAAATAATTGTGTTGGGGTTCTCGAGGAGACAGAGAGGGAAGACAGATGCACTATTAAACTAACCCCCATCAAGAGGGAAGGAGCATGGAAAGAGCAGAAATGATCCTTGTATCCAGAAGAAGTTAGAGAGTCCAAGCTCTGTGTCCCTCCTTGGCTCCCACAAAACTGTATCAGGAGCCAAAGGAGTCTGACAACTACAATTTCCTCTTACAGGTTTTTGTCAAGCTCTGTAGAACTGTATTTCAGAATCTTTGGCACTGACAAACACTAGGACTGTTATTTATTACATCAGCTACCAAATGGGTTTGAATGCACATTTCCTTCAGTGTGTCTTCCTCCTAATCTCAAACATGGAGCTGCTGCAAAGGTCAGTACGTTTAAGATGACTACAGATACTGAGGAAGGGTAGAATTCATCACAGATGATCACATTCGTTTTGCAAAAATAAGTTTATTGTACTTGGCACAGCAATAAGAAAGCTAAGCTAGCTGGCCAGCCAGCCCTAAGAAATAGTGAACAGCATCTGTTTAAGTCTCTGAAGTAACACAATTCATGCATGGCATTAGGTTATGTTGCATCATTTAACACAACATAAACCTCACTTACCTTTTCCTCCCTTTGCCACTTTCTTCCAGTTTATTCTCACTCCAACTGGCTGCAAAAATGCGTAACTGTCTTTGCTGCTTTAAAATTCTGGGTTTTCCCCTCTAACTTTTTCAACTAATGTAATTTTTTTTGTATACTGCCTTTGTGGGAACCACTGAACCCACATCCAAGATGTGTTATCTCTCCCTTATGCATCTCATCATAGGACTTCTTTGTGGGTTTTTTTTGACTGAAGTCCTATACTAAATTGTATTGTTATGTCTGAGACATTCTCATACAGGAAAAGGCACAAATCATACGTAACCAAATTTAATGAAAGATTGCCATCAGGTGTCTAAATGTCTCACTTGCCTGTTTAGTTGAGTTATGGCAAACAATAGCACCAAGAAACTTAACATATGTAACAATTCAACAGTTCTTTTTTTATTATCTGGACCTGTTTTGTGCAAGCTCTATTGAACTAATTTACAATAATGGGATTGAAAACACCCGAATTCAAATATAAAATAGAAATACTTCTTATTTTTCTTGTTTCAGAATGATTGCTTCATTTAGAAATATTAATAATCTGATAACTGAGTCTCTTCATTATAAAATAATGCTCATTTGCATAGGGAGCTATTCTTTATTCAGTGGGTTACACTGCAGGGTATCATGGGGAGAGAAGCTGTATTAGCCTGTATTCAGAGTTTGTATAAAAAAATGAAACTGCAGAATAATAGAATTGTATCTTTTGTACTAGGGCTGCTATTTTAAAAACAGAAGGACAAGTTTTAAATGGGAAATTCTAATCAGTATCTGCTAGAAAAGTCACATGTGCATTTACCCACGTGCCTGTCTGCCTTGCCTGCACGGTTGGGGTATGTTGGCTAAGCAGTTCTTAAAACATTCATTCAAAACAGAGGGGCCATGAGAAATTGTTCTTGTCTCTGCAATTTTATGGCTTCTGTCACATCTTTCTCATACTCCAAAATCTTTTTCATTTATTTTATAGGAAGAACATGTGCTGCCAAACAGCTTTCAGTATTATAGTATGTATGACAAACAAAGGCAGAGATAAAATGATGAAAAGGATGAACCAAAAAAGACCAACCACAAATTTACTGGAGTTAAGCACATCCATATAGTACATTTTCAGAGTATAGGGATGGTCTGCACTGAGGAATGCTGCATCCAGAGGTCTACACAGTAGACTTAGAGCTACACAGGTACTGCAAATGTGAATGGCAGAAATAGTAGCTGCATATAAGAAGCAGCCGCTCGCTGGTCTTCCAGAATTAATTAGCTCTTCTCTTCAAATGAGCTAATTAGCCTGGGCACAGCCCTGCACTGACACAACCATACCAGTCCTGGAGCTGACTCATTATCTGGCTTGATATCCTCTTCATTCATTTATGTGAATACTTGCAGAGCTCTGAAGAAAAGTGTGCCCTGGTAGTTAGGTACCAGCTTCTGCACTAATTAGTGTCTGAACATTCTATGAAATGTGGAACAATTTCAAGAGGGAAAAAAAATCAATGTCTCAAAGCTTTTTAGTTAGAGCACTCACCTATAAGGAGGGAGGAAAGCAGATCAAATTCTTATTTTCAGAAGCAGGTGTAGGTAACACCCCTCTACATTCATTTTTTCATAGTTATTAAAAATGTTCTCAAAAGACACAGAATCATAAAACCTGAAACAAAGGGAGTTCTGGGTGGTTTGGGGTTTTTTGTTGTTGTTCTTTGAAATGCTTGGTTTTTCCACTAAACCAAAATTCAATTACTAGCAGAGCCCTAATAACAAATACAGATTATTGACTGCACTTGAGGCCAACCACAATGAACTACTGCCTGAGGGTTAAAGCCATTCCTGGGATTAGGTAATATTGCCTGAAGCCAATTGTAAAGAGCTCTTTAATACCTTTGAGCAATAGTTTTCTGCAATTTCCCTCAGACCCAGTCAGTGATTAATTAACCTTTTAGAATCTTCTGGGTTAATGGGAAGTTTGCTCTGGAAAGCTCCACGGATTGAAACATGAACCAAGATCATCATCCACAATACCAGAATATACATGATCTTGGAAGATGAACCACATTTTATGGTGCTTGTTAGGCTCCTGCTTCAGCCTGAGGGCAGTAATATCTCCTATTTGTAGTCAAATGAGCTCATGTGACATTATCTCGAGTAGTAAGAAAGGTTTTTGGCATGTATAAAACAACCACTGTTTGTCTTATAACAGATAATTATTTGAAACATGTCAGCTCAAATTCTACATGTTTTTAATCAACATGGGTTAGGAAGGTTAGGAAATAGCTTCATGAGAGATACACAGAGTGGATACAAGAAATGATCGTCTGTATTTCTACCCACCTCAAAATTTGTGGATGTTTGGATGTGGATTTATGCTGTATCCAAGACAAGGAAAGATGTTTGTGAGTTGTATTTGATCAATTCCATGTGTTCCAAATCCTAGGTTTATCTGGGTAAATAAGGTTTTGAGGTAAAACCAAACTCCTGCCATGTATTGGGAAAATAATTGCACTCCTTAATAAAAGCATCTTTAAAAGATTATCAGCTCAACAAGTGTCAAGAATAAGTAAAACAACAGAATCCTACCAGATGCCTACTGACTGTCAGCAGCATGCTTATGGAAGACTGGAGCACTCCTAAGTTCTGAAATGGCTGCAAGTTAAGAGATGTATTAAATGCAGATCATTTCCGAATCCCTAACTCCAGCACTGCAGCAAGACATTTAAATGATGACACAATGAGTTACAGTCTGCCAGCTTGGCACAGATTCAAAGTGGCAGCAGCTGAGGTGTGCTTTAAAAATAGGGATTTTTTTTAATTGGATTCAAAATCAATTAAAATCCCATTACAAACATAATTGTAGTGATACAAATAATGAAATAATATCTTTTACAATAAACTATAAAACTGAGGAAGCTTACATAATTAATACTATCTATTGCACAGAGAGACCCATACCTTTCAATCACGTACAACCTACATGTCAAGAGAATGCCTCTGGAAAGTAGAGAGTGAATTTTCAACAGGAGGTCAACATGTATCTCATAGGATTCTGAGTGGGTATCTCTAGGTAGATTTGATTTCCCTCCCCTCCTCAAAGTCCCATATTATCCATTGCTTTGGAGATTAAATGCCAGCATATCTATACTGAAAACAATGAGACATGCAAGATGATGGCTGGCAACTCAGTAAAGCAGCTAGTGCACATCCATCACATGTTTGATCCCTGTATGAGAAAATAATCAGACAATCTTCTGCTGGTGCAGAAGTCTTGTGCATGTCTTAGACTATGAAATCACATCCTTTTCTTTTGAGAAGGAATGTTCTTTAATTCCTTACTGAGGGGAAAATAAGGGAGCAGGTAAAGAAAAGAAAAAGCCAACATCTCTTACACCAAATAGCAAAGTTAAATTTTTTAGTATATTTCATCATTAATTCCAGTTTTTTTGAGATATCAGACTTGCTTGGCCTCTTCTAGTAAAAGCACCCCCATAGTTTCAAGTGCTGGCATTCAGTTCTTACACAGTGTGCTGTAGACAAAGTTGGATTATTATCTGTTTATTTTTGTGGTCCTGTAAATCTTTATGCTGATGTTTGTACTATGGTGAGGAAATTAATGACTCAACCATTTTCCAAAGAGGTAAAACGAGAAAGACACCTTTAAATGAAACTCTTCACATTTATAGTAAACTTAGCTTTTCAGTTTCTTGAGTACTAATCTTGTTTTATACAGCATTTTTTAAAACGATATTACATTAGTAAAAGCTGCCAGTCACAATAAATTATCAATTTTTCTTTTTTTATTATTTTGCGATGATGCTTAAATACATATTCCTGTAAAGATTAGGCATATAATTTAATTGTCCTTGTATCAGATGAAAAAAACCATGATTCCCCACAGCAGCCTATTGACTCCTTCAACCTTGCCTCTTGAAACCTTACTGAACGCAGAAGCTGATACTGCAGGTTTTATATTTATAATGATTAATTAATTCTGCACTAAGCAATGTTCCTGACTGCAAGAACAAAATCCACTTTAGAAAACATAAATGACAGCTTGCCTAAAATAATTAACACCAGTGCTGATAGAATTGGGATGTTCTCCCTCTGCTTTACACTAGCGTATTTGAGAGAATTTAATTACTAATATTTCTGACTAGCAGAAGAATTGCATTAAAAAAGCACTTGATGTGGCAGGATTGAAAGCTCATTCAAAATATGTTACAGAAATATAATGGGGACAGGATAAACCCTGGTTGAAAATGGAGATATAATTAACCCACAGTTAAACACACTAGACTATTCCTATTTGTTCAAGGAAAGCAGATGACATTAAAAATAACCTGCGTGGAAGTATCATCTCATTTCTCTGCCAGTCAAACAGCCAGATAGAGTTTGGCTATGCAGCACAGCAACCTTGAACCCTTCCACCTCTGTGCAGAACAGGTCAGAGAAGGTCTGTCCTGGTAACAGGATGGCTCCACCAGTGACAAAAGCATGCCTGGGAAGGACACTCCTTCCTCCATAGCTGCAGCAGGAGCTCTGTTTCCACTTTCATTAGGGATGGAGTTTTGCCTTTAGCCTGCTGAATAATGTTAACCTACATGTTATCTTATATGAGGCCTTGAAACAGGACAACTCTTCCCTGGAAGGGGACAGTGGGTGCTTTCTATTGGTGAAATGGCCCTATCCACCAATTTTAGCATTGTGAAACTGCTTACAGAATTTATTAACTTCAAGTTGTAAGCTTAAGTGGCTGGTTCCTGTGATATAAATAAATGTGGCAGGAACACATGAGATTGCTGTATTTCCCTTTGAATTTCTGGAAAGATTACATAAAATTATGGTAAAAATGCAGACTCAGCCTGAGAAATTAACATGGAATTACTGTCACACAGTCTCACTCAAAGCTAAGATTCTGTGGGTAAAAGGATGTACCATCATGGCTTCCTCCTTGTTAATCTTTGCCACACTACAACCTCCCTATTTCATGTGTTTATGGTTTAAAATTCTGAGGATGGGCAATGAAATTCCTGTGAGTCCACCATTATCCTTTTGTGCAAACCCATATGAGTGATTGTTAACCAGGACTGACAACATTTCCACGTTACCACATTCGTACCAAGGAGTTCTCCTCCTTCCCTGGGTGGAGCTCAGGAACTGCAACATCAGAGGTACAAGTTTATGAACATGTAAATACCTACAGTTCTTTTTTCTTCCACACTACATGAAGGACCTAAGAGCTGAGGAGGTCAGGTATTGTAGTGTGTCCTTCCTGCCACTGGTAGATTTTTACCACAACCGTCATCCTTTCCTCTTTTATTGGTTAGGGCTATCACAGAAAATCTCAGCATTACCAAGGGCCCACTTGTAGAAGGGAGAAAATCCATAAAGAGTAAATGGGCAGCCAGCTGGCCTATTTTCCAACGTTTCCTCTCCTCTAGTGGCTTGTAGGCATATGTTTTGCCTACACATAGCTTTGCTTAAAGGTGCAATTTTGCATTGCCTGTAAACTCATGGCTCTCACTTGTGAGTATAAAAAGGGAGAAGCAGAAGGCTTGATTTACTGAAACAAATGCAGGCAGATGTAAATTGTCTTCCTAAGGCAGGACATTCTCTACATCCTGGGTGGGATTCCTCCTAATGAGCAGTAGGGATTAGAAAGGGCATAAGAAAGCAATCTGCAACCTCTCTTTAGCTATTCCTGCTTAATACTAATTATTACTTAATAATGCAAAGCATTTGTATTTCCTTGTAAATGTTGAAAGCTATAAAAGCATTAACTGGTTAATTCTCAGGACACCCTTAAGAGTTTGGCATATGAGTATTGTCTCTATTCCATACTTCTTTCCATAATAAGGGAACAATTAAAATGAAATTGATCAGCTAACTTTATAGAGACCCTAATTCCTACAAATAGGAAATAATAGGCCTAAATGAGTATACTTCTGTGTGTTTAAAAGCAGTATTCATCAGATGGATTACAGCTGATTTTTCAATGTAATTAACTTTGTATCCAAAAATCAACTTTATTGGTTCACTTCTAGTATATTAAGCACAATAGGAGGGATGCCCCATTTTCTCTGGCAATAATCAGGTTCCCTTCAGCCTTGTAATTGATTCAAGCAGGAACCATATTATTGTCTAGTAAAACAGAGCATCCCTCCTATTATCCCTTAAGTAGCAGTCAGTCTGGGAAGAAAACAGTTACAATGATATATGAAGTTAAGACAGATGCCAACTAAATAGATATCTGAGTAAGCTAAAAAGAAAGAATTAAATAGTTTGAAGAATCAATAAAAGGTACTACTTCAGCTAACTACTGTGCATCTCATCAACTAAACTCTCATTATTGTTCATATCCTGACTACCCCAATAACATTATACCCTGCACAAACATAGCAAGGCCAATGGCCTCACAATCTAATTTGTCAGCTTTCACTTCTTTCCCACAGTTTTTGTGTTCTCTCTCCTGTATTTTTTCTCCACTTTCCCCTATTTTGAAGTGTCCATATCATTATGCTAGTGCACCCTACTGCCAAAGGATCAGAGGAATGAAAGCAATTGATTCCACTGCACCCTCTCTTACAGAGGCTCAGGCACAGAGTTCTGCCCAAACCAGCTTGGTCAGTATAATTTACATCTTTTTGGGTTTTATTAAATTATAAGTGCATGGTAATGGTGAAAAAAATACTGTAGTTCTGCTGGGAAATAAGCCTAAGGAAAACAGTACATTTCTGCCAGGTGAAGGGATCTCTGAAGGAGGATGAGTGTTGTGGGCAGCTAACAGAGCTTGGACACAGCAAGAGCAATGAGGGATGTCTCTCTTGGAATGAATCTGACAAGTGGCTCATTTTCAATATCTACAGTGGAGTCTGTAAGAATTGAATCCATAGCAGTGAGTGACTCCAAGAATTGCCAGGACTACTCTAGGCTAGTATTGACAAAGGAAAGCAGGAGTCTGACAAGGACTGTTTTAGCCAAAACATAAGGATGCCTCTTTCTTAATAATGGAATGAACTTCTCTGAAATAAGAAGAGGCAATGCATATTTCCAGTTTTGGGTTCCTTGCTGATTGAGTTTGGACAACAGACTCAGAAGAGAGGAGAGATAGGTGACCTGCTGGAATCCTCTCTGAGCTGAGGATGTGAATGCCTCTGTCCTAACTTGGATACAGCAGACAGCTCAGACCTTGTCATGCACAAGGTGTACATATACTTAATGCAACTTCTCATGGAGAGGATGGAGAAAACCACTCCCTTTTCAGCAGATTTGGCAACGTTGCACTTATTCTGATCTGTCCCTGAGTAGCTTTTATGCCTTTCATTCTTCCTTGCCCCTTACATTCCCTTCACTGAAAGAAAAATCTATCAGTTTATTCTCAAAACAGACTTAAGAGCCTTTATTTGTGTGAACCAGATGCTAATGATTCCAGGGCAGTTATTTAACTCTGCTGAATCTTAAGTAAGAGCATGGCATGTAAAGGGGGGAGGAGGGAGGCCTGTTATTTTCTTGCAACTAAATGTGATGCACTTGACTTTTGTAGCTGCTGTCACTACTTGCCAGAGTTGCACATTTAGGAGGACATTTGAAATATTTGCAAACTTCCCTTTCACTCTCTCCAAGCCATCAGTTTAGCAGCAAATAATCAAAGGGATGAGTTAAAAGACAATTGAATAATGCCAGTCCAATTCAGTACTGATCTACAGCTTGCATAATTCAAATATAGCTACTAAATTTGCTTAACTCAATCCATACTGTCTTCTCCTTTAGATATGATATGATAGCTGCAGTCATCCAGCCTTCTCATTTCCCTCACTTATCCATGAGAACAGGAATACTGAGTCCATTCCATCTGTCAAAAAGCTTTATTTAGGATAATTTGGCCCAAAAAGTTCAGATCAAGCAGATGCAGACAGCAGGGGGATTGCAAAACTAAAGCCAAAAGACTATTCTTGAAGGAACACAAGACATTATTATGGTTAATACAGCTAAAATTTCCTGTGTGCTTTACAATATTAAACATAATAAATGCTCCCAGGAAGGTTATTGACCAGGGCAGAACATCAAGAACATTATCTCAGTCTTGTACCACAATTTAAGAATAAAGAATGATTTTTTATTTTGCCTTTCATCCTCTCTGTGAAACAGAAGGCCAACTTCTTTCCCATTTAATTTCAGAAGAAGGAAGTCCTTTCTACTCTTTATCTGAGGTATTTCTTAAAACTTTGATTATTATTCTAAGCAACTCTCTTTTATACTAGTTTTAAGGCATTATCTTGCTGATTCTACCAAATCCTTTCACGGATTCTGCTCTTGAAAGGTCTGAGGTGGTGTTTTGATTTTATGATTAAAAAGTTACATTTTATACATTTCTTTGGTTCTGCACTGCCCAAATTTTGCCAAATTAGTGATGAATGTTAATTCAAGCATGGAGAAGATATAATTCCCATATACAAGTGAATAGGTACTTGGATAAAAAAATGACAGACAAACCCTTTTCATTAGAGTGCATCACTTTCCTAGGCAGATCTGTGAAGAGTCTAACTATGTAAAGTGCTAGAAGGAGCATGACAACTGTGTTGTTTCTTCATTTCATCTGTACAAAAGGTCCAGCCAAGAAATCACACCAGAAAGGTAGCCAATATTAATAAGACATCTTCTTTCCAAAAAACTGATAGTTTTCTTTGTCAATGAAATTTAGGCAGGCATTTATTGAATATCATCATCTGCATCTCCCAAAGCATTTTGGTGTAGAAATATAGAAAGATTTCCTATACTTAGTTTCCCACATTTTCTGAATCCTGCTTTAATTTTCAATATCTAAATTGTTTGGGAGCTGTTTCTTCAGTGTTCAAAAGTGAATGTTGCCTGTTACCATGTTTATAGCTTACTACAACACCATTAAAAGACAAGCTAATAATTTCAGGTATTCAGAGATTGTTTATGTCTGAAGGACCTGGGGAGGCCTGATCAGGTGGGATCATCTGCTGAATATGACTGAAAGTTTGCAAGTGATTTCTTTTTTTTTTTTCCTGCCAGACTTAGGATTTTCTTCTGAAAGTAGATTGTGGGGATACTTTTAAAATTTTGGTTTGAGGTGCATTTTTGAGCTTCAATGAATACCAAAAAGGATGCTACTTTGTCACTAAGTAACAATAAATCAAAAACCTTTTCCCCAGATAGTTCATCCTTGGTATTTTGACTTCCTCTTACCCACAGTGGAAGCAATTAACCTGCTTTATGAATAAAGTCATTGGATTAGCAACTGAGAGAAGTGGGCATCCAAGTGGTTCAAACAAGGTTCTGTCCTGGAAGCAAAGGAAGTGACCTGGAATCTAAGCTTAGCCTACTGCAAGTAAAAAGCTAAGGACAAAAGGTTGTGAGTTGGAAGAAAAAAGACTGAGCTTATTTGGTACAAAGTGAAGTGAAACTTCAAGGATCAAGGAAACTGCTTGTGGTTTCTCTCCATTCTTGAAGAACAGATGAGTGTACATGGGGCTAAATAAAACAGATTATATAAAGAATATATTTGAGTTTTAGCACTGATTTCTTAGCTCAGCAAAACTAAACCAGAAAACCATCCATAAAACCATGTAAATGGGTAAAAGGGAGCAAAATTATTGTAACTTGTAATACTGTCTGCCCTCTTCACTGATGTAGCCAGAACCTAGCAAGCTTCAGAATCCATTTTACTAAAAGCCTCAGTAGAGATTTAGAACTGCAAAAATATATGGAATGCAGAATAAAATACAGTGAAGCAAAGCCATTGTAGTTTGCTTGCCTTTGGTACATAATGATCTTAATATAAAAGACTGAAGTTTTGTGAGATTTGAGAGAATAAATAGATTTGTATCAGAGCATACCTCTCCTCTCCTTTCCTCTGAACCTCAGAATTAATGGTGAAGGCAGTTAAATGTAGAGGAGCTCATTAATCTGTCTGTGTCTGGAGTGTCTTACACAGATACCATGCTAATCAATGCCTGCGAGGTAGTTAGCATTGTGCTTATGTAAGCAGCACTATACAGGCACAAAATCTACTGTTCTTTACTTGCACAGTGTTTGAACTAATATTTATTTAATTTTGTTTAATAGTGTCAGTAAGCAGTCAGAAACTGTTAGCCTTTTTTTGTAGGAGGTGAGTGAAGTGAAATCATAAAACAACACAATTAGTTGAAGATTGTTTCTCTCTGAAAATTCCTCTGATAGGAGTTTAAATGCTGAAGAACAGTTATGCAGAAAAAAAATGTTGCACTTTACCCCTATTTCTCTGGTGCTGTGAGAAACCTGTGTGAAGGAGACAAACTCTTACACTTGCCCTTAATGTGGTTAAATGTTTTATACCCTTCCAGTTTATAAGGCAGGAAATTGTAAGTGCATTTTTCATGGCATCAAATAAGTGCTGTACATCTTTAATTAGCAGTGTCTATCAGTGTTGAGGCTAATTCAGACATAAATAAAAGCTACAAATGCTGCTACGCATTCAGTGTAAAGCAGAGCATAGATGTAAAGATTAATAAACTAAAGGAAATCAAAAAGTTTCTGTTGAGTGTCACAAACAGCTGCAATGAGAACAGCTACTCTTTCACTGAGGCATTAAGCTCAAAGCATTACAAACATGACAAAAAATGAAAGATTTTTTATACAGAACTAACTATTGTTCAGTGATAAAAATAGCTTTCTTCATTCTTGGTTTAACAGAAGGGAAGCACCCTAACAGTAGTAAAGGTCCTTATCAGCAGAGAACAATAAAAAACTGATGGAGGGAAGTAATCTTTCTCATCTCAGAGGACTACTACAGTTGTTATTTTACTCTTGTTGCCGATTATCTATATGCAAGGCTCTACGGTATCTTTCAGATTAATTTAGCATCTTAGGAATCCATTATACCTTTTGGGGAAGTGACTCAATCTGGAGATTCCTAGTGAGTGTAAATGAAGGCAATAACTTTCATCTCAGTACAGCCTGAATGCATTTGAATGATGTGGTGCAGTTGTGAGTTTTTTACAAGTATTCGACAGCAGCAGTTATATAAATCTCCAATATGATTTTGATACAAAAAATCAATAACATAAAAGGGTTGAATTTCATATTTGGGGAAGTGAAGGATTGAGAATCTCTCTCTCTGTGACATGCCTCCTATTGCCACAGATCCAGGCACAGGGACCCCACTTTGTGCCTCAGATGGGGTTCTGTCCCATTGCCTTTGAAGTCCAGTGGCACCAACTGTACTGATTGTATCACATCAGGGCCAGGCAGCAGCTCTTGAGAGACTGAAAAGCAAAGTTTTCCTGCTCCAAACAGAATTGGGCCCCTCTGTGTCAGAACCCTTGGCAAATTTCTGAACAGAATTGTGTGAGTTCATCTTACCCATGGCTGCCATTGCTCCCAATATCTGACCCAGAATAAGTGCTTTTAAGGTCATGTGCTGCTTTGAGTTGCTGGCAAAACTCCACAGTTCAGCTGAGGCATAGACATCCAGCTGTCTATACCTCTGTCTAAGAAATCTTTTATGTTAACTTTATCATATTCTCTCTTAGCCCAAGACTTGATGTCCCTAAAAGTTTAAATAAAGTCCATTGATCAGGTGAGAGATCAGGAATGGTGAGAATAATGGATTTACGGTTCTGCATGTGGAGTTTTGGACACAGCTTCCCATATATATTCCAAAAGTAAAGGTATGTGATATTTATAAATGTAATCTCTCCTAAAAGACAGATCTAGACTAAATGTGCTATGATGATTATTAAGATAAATAATCAGAATTATTATAAAATGGAGAGTTGGTTTGAGTATGTGGAGGATGAATTTTCTGTCAAATTAATGTAGAAGTAACTATCTGAGGAGACAAAGCAAATACTCTAATTGCATAGAGCATGGTGTTATGCCTGTTGTTTAGCTCTACAGTCATATATCAGACTGATTAGTGAATTTTAAACACAGGAAGCAGATACTACTATAGTTTGTGAGAAATAATTTCCTAACTAAAGGAAGAGAGGCATTCAGACAGCCAAAGCTATCAGTCATAAAGCAGCAAACTGTGGCCCTTCCTCAGTACTAATAAAAGCACTTCTGTTTCAACTACATGGAGTTCTCTTTGCTCTGGACCTGTAGATACTTCTCAGGAGAAGATAAATTCATGTGTAATGTATCACTGGTTTTCAATTTCATTGTGATGAACCCACAGGGTGAATTACATAGTCCATCCTGTGTTTTACAGAAAAGCTAAATTACAATGTGCCCTCTATGTGGTCCAGGGGATATTGATTAAACTGCTTCAGAGTTTGAAGAAGAAGAAAAAAAAAAGTACTGATTTTCCTCATCTACATCTTTTCTTCTCATCTTCCTATTTTGTGGCAATAATCAGTTTGCAGAAGTCAACAAGACTTATCTTCTTGCTTGAAATACCACACTTGTGATTTTGTAAGAGACTTCAGGAGATCTGGCAGTGTATTCTTCACATAGAAACATAACAGAATGTCTTTGGGAACTCTTGTTCCTCATTCTTTTCTTAGATTGAATAGCAGACATTGTCTTAATGCCTGTTTGCTTGCAGCATGTAAGTACACAGATATGTGAAAAAAAGAAAGCCCACAGAGACACTCCAATATTGCGGGGTAAGCTGAAGTGAGAAATACTTAATGCCATTCCAGAGATTCACTGGCAAAAAGCTGCAAATGAAAATTATTACAATGAATATAAAATTATTATAAAACTGTCACATTTCTAATATTTCATATCACTTCTGACCATAAGCTCCACAGCTATAAAAGCAATATCTTTTGCTTTTCCATGTGCATAGATGATGGTACACATTCTTAGGGCTTATCATGTTAAAATGCCTTTAATTATGTCCCAGACAGCTGTTCAGAATGTACTCTTAAACCTCTTCAAGGTCAAAACCTTACTTTTTTTCTGATCCTCAGATCATCATTCTATGATTTCTGTGTCACTCACATCATATCTCTATTGTTCTTGGGAATCACTGTACAGCCCCATAGGTCACACCAGCACATGACTTCCAACTGCTCCTGAAGGTTCAGATGCTGATGTGCTGAGGATCCTCTGCTAATCCTTAAAGGTCAGATAGATTGAAAACTTATGTATGTTCTTGTTTCGTATTTGAAAAAGGTAGTAATATTTTTAAGGTACCCTTTCTCTTGCCCCTTGCCTTCCCCCGTGCCTGGGGACATGAATATCAAACACGTGGTAAACAGAAGAAGCATCTTACAAACTTGTGTTTCAATGACATATTCTAGTGAAAATGAGGAAGAAGTCATTGGTTCCAATCACACCCATAACTAGGCACCTTGTAAACCCCAGCCTGGGCATGGTTTGTGTTGAATTTAAAGAATTCAAAAATGTGAGCTTTGTGGCACACACTAATAGACTCCACTCCCAAACCATTAATTTAAACTCAGACACAAAAACTCAAGAATCTTCTTCATGGATCACTGCACTTGTTAACAAGTGTCCAATAGGATAAATTGTTTATGATAGCACTGTCCACTAGATCTGCTATATTTAAATCTATCTGTGTTTCTATGATTGTGACACCCCATTCTAAGGGAATGATAGCAACCACCAGTTAAAAAATGTTATCTAAATTGATATTTTCCTTTTAAGTGCATATGCTCCTTATGGAATATTCTGACCAATGTATATGCTAGGAACTTCAAGGAAGAAAACTTCTACAATCTGAAGCAATTCTAAACTTCCTCAATCTTTATAACCTCTCTTGCAGTGTCCTCAGATAGACATAGAGGCCCATTGTGAATAAATTACTGCAAATATGTTTTAGTTCATTAATTGAATTCATAATAAAATGAACTTCTTAAAAAGTGCAAGCTACTATACACAGTAAGATAAACAAATATATTGACTCTATTAAATATAAAATTAAGGGCTATCTTTAAATCCAAACTGAATGTACATCTATATTTCATTCACATGAGTCAGAAAAGGAACAGTCCCTTTGAAATGAAGAAAAATTAGCATAACAATGAAATAAAATGCAGTCATTGGAAAAAAAATTACCTTAACTTTCATTTAAGACAATAGATAAGTAAAACAACCTTCCCAGTCTCAACAAACTTTTCAGCATGGATTTCATACTGAAACAAATAACAAGTCATATCTTATAAAATACATCTTATACAGGCTTTATACTACTATTCAAAAAGAAAATTACTCTTTTATTCTTCTGGTCACTTAAAGGACAGTTTTCCTTTACAGAAATTTAAGCAGGGCTGCAATTTTTAGTTAGATACTGGAAGGAAATAATAAAATACATCCTTGTACTTTTTAGAAAATGGAATTTTATAATTTTCTTTCTTGGTAAGAGAGTTACATACTTAGTTCTCTTTCCATTCTACTAAAAATTGAATGCAATGTCAGTTTAAGTGTTACCTTCAGAAGATCTAATCCAAAAAGGAAAATAAAAACAGTGTGCAATATGCAATGTTTATAAGAAAACATAATGGGTCACAATGGATAATAAATCATTGTTTATTTATCAAGGAATTGGATAAAGGTCCGGATGCTTCCTCAGCAAGTTCACTGATGACACAAAGTTGAGAGAAGCTGTGGACTGATCCCCCTGAGTGCTGTGCAGCCCTTCAGAAGGACTTTGACAAATTCTAGAGATGGGCAGAAAGGAGCCATCTGAAATTCAACAAAGGCGAATGCAGGACCCTCCATCTATGGAAAAGTAACCTCATGCACCAGCACAGGCTGGGGACTGACCTGCTGGAAAGCCTAGTTCTGTGGAAAAAGACCTGGGGCTCCTGGTGGACAACAAGCTGTCCCTGAGCCAGCAGTGTCCTTGTGGCAAGAGGGCCAGTGGTACCCTGGGGTGCATCAGGGAGAGCATTGCCAGCAGGCTGAGGGAGGTGATCCTGCCCCTCTACTCAGCCCTGGTGAGCTGCACCTGGAGTGCTGTGTCCAGTTCTGGGCTCCTCAGCACAAGAGAGACATGGAGCTCCTGGAACAGGTCCAGGGGAGGGTGACAAAGGTGATGGAGGGACTGGAACATCTCTGTTATGAGGACAGGCTGAGGGAGCTGGGCCTGTTCAACATTCAGAAGAGGTGACTGAGAGGGGAGCCCATCAATGTCTGTCAGTATCTGAAGGGAGGGTGGCAGGAGGGGGGAGCCAGGCTCTGCTCAGTGGTGCCAAGCAACAGGACAAGAGGCAATGAGCAGAAAGTGATGCCCAGGAAGTTCCACCTGAACATGAGGAAGAACTTCTTTACTGCAGATGGAACAGGTTGCCCAGGGAGGTTTTGGAGTCTCTGTCACTGAGGATATCCAAGAACCACCTGGATACAATCCTGTGCCACGTGCTCCAGGATGACCCTGCTTGAGCAGATAGGTTGGACCAGAAAACCAAACCATTGTAGCCTTTTCCAACCTGACCCATTCTGTGATTCTGTGATTACTGATTTGGTGCACATATAGATGGATAGACACACACACCAGCCAGATACACTTGTGAACTATTCCTGACTTTACTATGACTTACTTTTGTGGTTTTAGATATATTTTCTTTTGAAATCTTCATGGTCAGAAGTGAGTGAATCACTGGTCCCCATCTATTAAGCACTCCTAGAGATAGATCTACAAAATTAATGAGATCTTTAAAAATTCTGATTATATATGGTTTGTTCATTTTCATTTTGGTGGTGTTAAGTTGAAAGGGATGGATTTTTACATAGGAATTATGCAGCTGATTGCTCAAAAGTCAGTAGTCTATTTTTGCAAGAATTCCCCCTTCTCTTCCTGACCTGCAGTAATATTAAATAATTAGATTTTAAATGTCCTTTGTGATCTATTTTTCTAGATGATACGGTGCCCTTTAAAACTAAACATTATTTATAGCACAAAAAGCACAAAGATTCCTGACCCAGAACTATATCATTAGAGGAGACTGAAAGAAGCTAGTCCATCAAAGTGTAGGACATTAAACAGCTTTGTTTGTCTAGAAAATGCATAATCAGCCCTTCAAACTTTTGTTGTGTTACCTGTAATTAATACTAATTAAGGCTGAGGCTCTCAAATATGAAATGGTTGAGAAAATCTGCAGGGTTTGGTTTCCTATTTGTCAACTTTTATTTGAAAACAGCAGGTTAAATTCTGATCTGAGGAACATTTAGCCTCAAACTATCATGCAGATTGTTTTGTATCTATGTAATTGCCAGACTGCTTTGGTCAAAACTCCTTAACACTTTTTATTGCTAATTTTGGCAATAAACCTGTTAATTAGTTAATTGTAAAGCATTAGTGAATCAAGTAAAAAGGATCCATCTGTTTATAAAATAAGATTTCTTCTGGGCATAACATTTACAAACCACAGTGGTAGACACCATACCATCTATTTATTGATAAAGTCTCTCACTCCTTTTAGAGCTAAAATGTGACTTTGAAGGAGATTTATAATATATCACACACAGTTAATACCATCACAATCTTAACATCATCAGGGTGGTTTGAGAGAGCAGTGAAGAGCCCCAGTCCCTCTGTCCTTTATGTCACTGACATGAACCTGGCACAGACTGACAGCAGCCACAGAGGTGGCCATGGGAAAGGCTCAGTTCTCAGAGCAAGCTCACAGTATCTCCAGCTGGAGAAGAGTTTAAGAATACAGCACATCTACCATTGTCACAAGGATTATGTTCATGGGCAGACTTAGAGGCCAAATGAAATACCAGGTTTGAGGGAATTTTACTATTGACTTGAACGGGAGCAGGATCATAGATTTTTTTCAGGTGAATGCATAAGTAGTCTGGGAATTTTACACTGCTGCTACTTATCTCTTCCATGGCCAATTAAATAGGCTTCTTTTCTCAGAACTGTCAATGTGGCAGCTTTCATGAGCACTAAATTAATCCTTTAAAGGAAAAATATCTTTAAAAAATGTAATATCTATTCTGATTTAAAGATACAGAAAAAAATCCCCTCTTTTCAATACAGAAAACAAATCTCTTGTATATTCATGTGGATTACAGAGTAGTTTTCATACCAAAATATTGCATTTCTTTTATCAGAGCAAAGTAAAGATGACACAATATTCTTGTCTGAGATTAAAATACATAAGAATGGAATATTGATAGCAACATATAAAGCAAAGGAGGACTGGATGATGTACTATGGGAGCTGATAAGAATTATATGGCTCCTAGCAGAGAAGTAAAATGATATAAAAAGATACAGACTGATGGCAATAGGAAATGCATGTATAAGAGGATCACAGGAGTAAACATAGAATAGTTTGGATAACAGCAGACAAGCATTTAAGGGATAATGCTAATTGAATTATGCATTGTAGCCAGGTAGAGTAGACTGATGCTTCTAAATGTTAAAAAGAGAACTGAGGCATCTCAGCCTGGAGTGGTAGCCTGCATTGCCCCAGGTTTTTCCCCAAGAGTTTTAAGATGTGTATAAAATGGATTGCTAACAGCGGTTTTATTGGTGGCCATTGGGGCCCACTTACTCCACTTTGGATGCAAGGAAGGTACAAATGTGTCCTTAAAAAGATGGGTAAGTAGACCAAGTTAAGAGTGGGAAATTATATAAGTGGGAAATCTGGAGACCCACTCCAGAAGCTGTGGAGAAAACTACTACACATTTCTCATGGGGAGAGAAAATGTTGCCTTAGTGTGTGACTCATCTAAACCTCATCATCTAAAATCAGACACTTAATCAAAGCTGTTCAGCTAGACATCCTCTAAGGTTAAAGGAGAGATCTGAGGACACTTTTAAAGCACTGTTTAGACTTTCAGTCTTTCATTTCTGTCTTGGGATGGATGCAGTCTTCAGGCTGCTGTTAATGTTGAGGTAGAAATCAAGCAGCACGTCAGTGGAGGAACCCAGGACCATGTTTAAGAAATGACTGACATGATTTGAAATTAAGAGGCAGGTGCTGCTACCCATGCAGTTCAGGCCCCACACCAGCAGCTCACCCATGCTGGCTGTGGCTCTGCCCTGGAGAGTGGCTGGGGTGGGGTGGATGACACAGCCCAGGAGCCACATCCATCTGCCTTGCCTCCAGAACGAAGCTGCCCGTACCACTGACTGAAGAGCTTAATAGCAATTTAAGTACATACAGTTGGGAGGCCTGCCTGCTTTCCAGATACCTAACCTCTGCAGCAGCATTTGGAGCCTGGAGCAAGAAGTCTGCCTTACCCTGCACAGCACTCACAAAAAGAGGGGGTTCTGCAAGAGGGGATGTCGTTTGGGCATAAATGTTACTGACAGCCCCAAGCAGGAAATCAGAGAGCTCAAAGCGTGCCTCCACCTGTGGTTCCTCAGATCCTATCGTAGGACACTGCAGGTATATGAGGGACAAACTTTGTGTCATGATTTGGGAATGGTATTTTCCAGTTTAATACTCCTGCTAAAATCATGCTGCTGCTACTCCCCCTTCCCCTCCAGCTGAAAGCACAAAAGGCAAAGATCATGGGTTCAGATAAGAATGATTTACTGGAAACACCAGTGGGATAAAAAAATGAACAGTGACAGCAACAATATTAATACCAAGAGGCATAAGACAAAGAAACAATTTACATGGAAAGCCTGTGATGATAAGAGTTTGGCTCTTCCTCACCATGTTTTCTCCCGACCAGAAAGAATGCCCCTCCCCTCAGAAGTGAGGGAGTTCATTCTGCCCACCCAGTCCCCAGCAATGATGTGAGGGGGTATACACCTGGGTCCTGGCCATGCCCTGTCAGCAACACCCTCTCCTGGATAATGTGAAAAATTAACCCTATCTTGGCTTAGAGCACTTCCCACTTCGCTGGTGAGACACAGGATTGGTGGTACGTTACTGCATGAAGGAGGTGGAGGTGATAGAAACACCCAGCAGCACACTGAGCTGTGCACAGTTCTGGAGGAGGAACTGCAGCTAGGAGACCTTGAGATGACTACCAAAATACAGCAAGAACAGGCTGGCATGAAACAAATCCACAGGCTGAGGGATAAGCACCTTCCTGGCAGAAATGTCTTTACAAGCATTCAGTCACTGAGACTGCTTGTCAGGTACAACCAGTCTTTGTCTGAACTCAGACATGAGACCCACTGCCATGAGGTATCTGACGAGGAGCAAAATGAATTATTTGTGAGAAGGGGTAAGGAACAACTCACAGCACTAATCTTGCTGGAAAAATGTCCTTTTCACAGTGTCAACATTTTTAATGAGGAAATATTAATTTGATCGTAAACCACTGATGTGCTTTTGAAACAGTCTGCAGAAGGCTGCAGTCAACCAGTGAGGCCACAGCTGCTACAGGTGACTTGGGGAGTGGGGGCACAGACAGATCTACAGAAAATATGGGTGGCAGGATGGAGCTGAAGGGCTCATTTATAAATTCCAGCTCTGGGAATGCATGGTCAGAATAAGTTCCACTGACATTTGAAGTTAATATTGGCTTCTCGTGTCTTCTTGAGCAATATTTCCCAACCCAGGTTTTGTAAGAAGGGGGTAGGTACAGCATGATGCTTTATTGCAGCTGCCTGGAATGGAAACTATTGTGTAAAAGCAAAAGAAACACCTCATCCAAAACACACACAGAAAGCCACACTACATGATAGACTTTTGGAAGGGGAAACCAAACCATTCTGCATCCATCAGTTAAGGAATTTTAGAGGTCACCTTAGGCACCTTAATTTGGAAGAACAGGAAATAATACTTCTCCAAATATCATTGTTGTTTGTAGGCTTGAAATGCAAATGTTTTACTAGCCACTTTTCCTGCAAATCCTGTTACACTATTTCATTATTATACAGCTTCTTATAAAATTTGGTGACTGAGAATCTTAATTGTCAATATAAGCATCATCTAGAACATTTATTTTAAAATATGGCTATTCTTATTTAAACAAGTTAGTGATATTTTAGGACAGGTTGGGAAGCTACCATCCTTGACAAGACTAATTTAATAACCATCATAAAATCAGTGACAGAGTAAAAGAATGGAATTACAGAGGAAATCCACCAGTGAGAGCTTTAGTCTATTCAGAACTGTACTAATATAATAGACTGAACAAATCAGGTCTATAAATTTCTGTCAATGTAGATTGCCCATACAAGGTCTCATGCATCAACCAAACTTAAACAGGGTCCTTGTACAGACCCTGTGAACAGGAGTGAATTTCACCCTCAACAGTTGAAAAACTACCTTTCATTCTGATTGCATCAGAAAATTAATTTGCTCCATTCTCCAGCAAAACTGAAACTGGCTCTGTCATCAATACAGTTGTTTGAATAACACTGTTTATACTACATTCACAAATAATCTGCTTTCAGGCTAAGTAGAGGATTTTTACTGCTTCCTTTGTGAAATCTGGTTAATAAAAATATTGGCATGTACAGTGCATTAACTAATGTAAGTGGGAGTTATATAATGAAATAAGACTGACAATAACTTTTTTGAGACATATGAAGACATGCAAGTACAGAAGAAAATTAAGAAAAATGTCATTTTACCAAAACCAAGAAAGCAGATCTTTAGTAAAAGGCTAAAGGGAGAATAAATGAACATGGAAAAGGAAGCATTCTGGATGTTTTCTGGGTAGCAACTGAAACAAAATGGCCAATAAAAAGACATTTAGGCTACAGAGAAATAGTACCAGATCACCTAAGAGAAAAAAACAAGAAAAGCAAAGGAGAGAGACAGTAGAGCATTGAGTTGGAAAAATACTATTGAAGACTATGGAGTACTATATCCTTTGAAAGCCTTCTAGTGATGGGGCTCAGAGTCCCATTCCTTGGCTAAAATAACTTCTCACATGGGGCCTGTATTCTTCAGCCTCCTGCAGGAGTGTTGATTTCACTCAATATGCATATTGCATCCTCCTAATTATCCATCTCTTTGTATTAATGATGAAATAATACAATCTTCTATTTTCTCTAATTAAGTTTATTATGGAGACATTTTTATGTGCCTATTTTTGAAAAATGAAGTTCCATTAAAAGTCAGTGTATCAGATCTTATTAATTCTATTACATTACAACATGAAACATTTCATCAGGAAAAAAAAAAAGACTGAATCAAAACCAACCCCAGACTTTGATAATACAGATAAAAAAATCCAATGCATTCACTCTTCAATCTCATTTTAAATACTGAAAAACTTTCCTCATATGAAGTTTTAAAATCAATAGAGAATGACTTACCACATTCTCCTACAAAAATATATTTTGTCTACTTTACTGGGGATTTTTTTCCCCTGAAAACACCATGAAATGCCAATGCATCTCACTAGGCCACTTTCTGTTCTTCTTGTAATTAGGAAAAACTAGATAAATAAATTGATATCAATCACCTTTGGGAAAACCAGGTTGGACTAAGAGACCTTCTGATAATTGGAATGGCAGTGCACTTTGCATGCTGTCAGTACTCAGTGACAATTGCTACAAGACAATTGATACACAGTGACGTTTTCTTTGTCATTGCTGGACAGTAGGGACTTTAGTGCCAATGATTTTCTGCCATCATCTGAAAGTGATAGGGGCCTATGAAGGACTGCAGCAAGATAAAGGATCCCTTGATATCCTGTAGATAAATTGCAATGTTTTGCTGCTTTCCTGACGTGTTGCATGGCTGTGACTCCAGGGCACACACAGCTGAATGGTTTTGCTGAGGTTTGGAGTCTTCTTGCTCCCGTGAAGCTGCTGCTCAGCACTAAGGACAGACCACTTGGGCTGGCAGCAGCAGAAACACAAGAGCTGTAGACTCCTCCATCTCTGTTGCCTCTCCCAAACTTTACCTTTTCATATGAAACTGAATGCTGCAGCAAGGACTGCACTGGGTTTTGTGTGCCCTAAAGATAAGGATTCCAGGACCTGTCTCACTCAGGACATACAGACATTCCTTCAGTAACAGGACACAGTATAAGACAACTGCCAAGTCCCTGACCCTCTAGCTCAAGGTCCAAATATATCTTTTTGCTTTCTTCATTACTTCTTTCTCCTTACTGTTTACAAACACAATAAATCCCAGAAATATTCCCAGGGAAATTCACCAGCCTTAACATAGTGAAACTGTAATGATCTAGAGTGTTCTAGACATTTCTATGGATCTGGCAAAAATTGAAGAGGATCTTTGACAGACTTGTGACTTTCTAGAGTGACATTTGAGGGCCTCATGGATACCCTGCAGCATTTAAAATGCCATTGAGCATCTATATCCATACACCTGAACAGCTCCCTCTTCTGCCCCTTCTCGTGAGAGGGATAGAATATAAAGATACAGAAAAAATTCTACTTATGTTCCTTGATGTATCACTATTTGCACCATCCAAATCATCCTATGAAAAGAGATATTACTCATTTAATTGTTCCACGTTTAGGGACTTCCCAGATGTTTTAAGAATTCTAGTTAAATTGTTTAGTCCGGCTCTTTGGACTCAATCAACAATGGGTATCTCATGTATGATCCAAGTTCATGTTTATTTTTTCCTAGGAAAGAATGCTGTTAAAAAAGCTTTCAGCATTTATAACTGAAAAATCTGGGATAAAAGGCCTCCTATCTTAAAGGCTGATGAAAGTACAGAGATTGCAAACTGCAGTTTCAATACAATTGTCTCTGTTTGTCTGCTTGAGAAGTGGCTTTTTTACAGCACAGGGAAGCAAAACATTTCACCTATTCCATAATATCAATAATGGAAGAATTGCTCTTCCATTATAACCTCATTTTATGTTTAAAGCATAAAGCAGAACCTCTGTTTCATTATTGCTTAATGCCAGAACAAATGTTATCCTTTTCCTTTCGAAGAATTATAAACTGTGTCTTTATTTACTTTCGTGGCACAATTTTCACACATTTGACAGATCATTGCTCATGTTCTTCATTGTCATGATACTAGTGAAATGTAGCATAAGCTCTGAATTTGCAACTGCTGTCCAATCAATTAAAAGATCACACCATCTGAATAATGCTATGATATGTGACATTATCTATTCAACTGTTCTATTTCTTGAGACTTGTGAATACTGTCACATTGAAAATGAACACCATTTATGCTGACAGATTTTTTCACCATTCAACACTTTTAATGAATGTATTTCAAAATGAGGTACCAGATTAAATAAATTTCATGTCATATCAAAACAGAGATATTATCATTATTTGTAGCAGGAAAGTTCCAAGTAAATTACAGTGAACTTACATATGCAGTGCATTCAGCAAGAATAGGGTTTTCAAACAGCATAAATCTTTTTGGATGTCAACTTGCCACAGCTGTGATATGTAGACCTTATTCTCCATATTTTCATGACAGGAACAAAAGTGTGCTTTGGCATAGTTTTCTAATGCATCAAATTAGTATGCAATCCAGAATTTACTGCTAACACAAAAATTTACTAAGGAAGCTCTGTAAACTTCAGTAACAGACTCCCATATCCCTTGTCACCTAAAGAGGGCTATTATCATAGTTCTTGCCATAAAAATCTTCTATCTAGAAATTTTTCCTGTGGCCACGTTATTTTAATGTGTGCATTGGATCTTAGAGTCTTTTCCCCTCCATGAGGTGTCCTTTCTAACAGAATCACACCATTTCTGGAAGAATGGCTCAGGGCTAAGTTCTCATTGGAATTACCAAGTTCTTATCTGACATGGTACATAACATACTTAGAGTGCATCAGGAATTACTTGTACAGAACAAACCAGAACTGCTAACCAGGGCCTGCACAGCATGAAACTGTAGCAAACTTTTTTTGTGAAAAAGTTTAAAAATGGATCCATGCTTTTCTGAGTGTGATATCTTGGTGCATGAAGGCTTTCAGCTTCAGACAAGAGCACCTTTGTCTTTTGGTAAAGACAATCCTGAGAGGGTTAAATGAAATTTATGGACAATAAGGTAAAGATTGACACTAGGAAAGACTATATGAGAACGGTGTATCAAAATTTTTGTGATTTGGAAATGTTTCAGTAACCTATTGTATTGTAAAAAATGAAACTGCAATAAACCTCATTCTCAGACCTGATTATCTCACTATTTCCATAGTGCAAGCAAATCAATTCACATTCCATTAAAATAATAAGAACTGTATGCCATAAAAATGCACTTACAAGAAAACTGGAAATCTAATATAGAGTTCCCACCACAGACCCATTTGTTTCTGGTGTAATAGTAAAACCCCCTGTGTCTGTCTGACACTAGCTTACAAAGTTATGTAAATCCTGCTGCATGAAAAGACCTGAGATAGGATTCCTACAGTGAGCTCCTAGCTCCTATTATCCCAGCAGATAATTCAGCAGAGATCTTCCTTGTGTCTGACTCTCTATATGCTCTATATGTACAGTAGAACTTGTGAGATGTTCATTCTTTAGAACAGCATTCTTCCAGTTGTCAAGGCAAAATCTGGGAGGAAACAGCTTCTCAGTAGAGGAAACCATGCTGTTCAAACACTGTTGGACAGAAAACATCAGCAAAATTATCCTGCAGGAAAGATCTGGCTACTGTTTCATTTGTAAAAGAGGTGTAAAAAAGTGTCCTCTTTCTCTGTCACCTCCCTTCTGTTGTTTTGCAGACAGGCAGTTAAGCTTCCCTCTCCTCCTTTGGATAGGTGTCACTCTCTGAAGCCATGGGGTGATCACTGCACTTAGCAGAGCAACTCACACAGAGGCGACCACCTCTTACTTACTAGCCAAAAAGAAGGAAAATTCTGCAAAGATTAGGGCTGTATACAAATCAAAATTTCAGTGGCTGGGAAGTCAGTCACATCCCTGACTGCTGGACCATCTCTCCTAACAGAGCAATGAGTTTAGAAAGCTCTTCAGAAATTAATCTTTAAGTCTAGCCTGAGGAAGTGTTTTTATAACCTTAGCTTTAATGAAGAGCAAGCAGAAGAAAAATGTTTAGTGTTATAACTAATGTCCTCTCTCTCTGATGTTTTACACTTGTAAAACAGTCACTTGGTACTTAGATATTAAGTGAAGGCCATAGAGAAATTGATTTTGATTACACTATAAGTAGGTAGACATTTCCCCACTATAGAAATAGATAAAATAAGACACAGTGGTTAACTGAATCTCCTAAATTAGGAATTAATTTACCAGTCCCTCAAGAGGCACTGTTTGAGTAAAAAAATATTTAAAAATAAGTAATGTGCATTTTGTAAAGTCTTCAGGAACCCAGAATCTCTAGCTATGTTTTAAGACTTCAAGTATGATTTACCAATTATCCAGCATTTGGCAATATCCATTTGTAAGCTTGTAGCATTCCTCAACATCAGATTTTCTAAGCTGATTTATATGACAAGTGAAGAAGAAACAGATTGTCTATACCTAGAGCAGTTTTAAATGAACAGAAAGATTTTTATATTTTTTCCTTTTCAGCCAAAAATCATGTTACAACACAAATAAGTCAAGTTAAAGATGCCATAGTGTGAAGCACTTTTTTAAAAAATAAACTAATTTTTCAGGCAGACTTGGTACCACATTCTCATGAAGTCACAACCCTGAAGGGAAAAAGAAATTAAAACATTTTAAGGCTACTTTTGCTTTTCATAGCTCAGAAGAATGTGTTTACACCAGTCACACAGTTAATTGTCTGAATATTCCTAAAAAGGCCATGCAAAGTGGTTACCTTGAACCTTGAATTTTTTATTCAAATATCAAAAATGAAGTACTGTTTTTATTCTCTATCTTTTTAATGGTTTTCTCTAAGGTTTATTGTACTTCAGACTCTGTATTATAAGCCATGAAGAGCAATTATATCCTAAAGTATGGTGATCACTGCTGAATACGATACTCCAGGTGAATTATCTAACTAGTAATCAGGCATTATTAATTCCATTTAGTTTGATTTATCATCTGTTTCTCCAGAAATTAAATATAGTGTTCTCTCTGACATGTGTACTGCAGTTAGAAATTCAACAGCATGTTAGAAGTGATTGGTATGATAATGCCTTGTTGGTCACTACATTGCAGCTTTCTTTACAGCATTAACTGTGAACAAACTATTTGCCTACTTATATATATATAAATATTAATAACTGAAACTTTTGACCTTGACAAACTGTGATCACTAGTACTTAAGCTATCTTGAATCACTTCATTTGCGATATTCTCATTAGATAGTCAAATTAGCTCTAAAATATACCTTCTAATTGCCTCTAAAAAAAATCCTGGTCCTCTGATGAGTTGACACACTGTTTTGACACACGTAGCTGAATTTTTTTTGTATGAAAGCTTTTTCAGCTGAAAAATCCTTTTCCATAATGAAAATTTTCAATTAAAATGTGGTTTCATTTTGCTTTCCCAACAGTGAACAATATAAAATTCCATTTTTATTTATCTAATCTTATTTTTAAATTTCGATTTCTTTATCTTAATCTCCCTTTGTTTTTCATCCTTCACTTTGTACTATTATCTAGTCAAAAGATGTAAAGCAGTAAGAAGCTAGGTAGCAGTTCCCTCATATTACACTTTCTCTGGAATAGTTAGTATATAATTACTTACAACCTGCAATAATTTTGTCCTGTAAGTGTATGAGTTGAATAACGAGGTTGGTAAGGAGATGTGAATCAAATGGCAAGAGAAAGAGGGAGCAGCTGGAAGTCAGGACAACGTTTTGAGTTAGTACTGTGGTCTTTGTGACCGTGCTCATTGTTACTGTAGTGGTGGCAGCCAGCTCCTCCTTGTGTTATATTCAAGATACATAAAAATGGGGGCTTAGAAAGATCTGAAGTTCCAGCCAGACTTCAAGTATGCCACTTGGCTGCTGCCAAAGTTACAGACAAGGATTTCCTAAGTGCCACAAATTTTGATAGCCTCTGCAGTTCCTCATACATTGATAGCTGTGCTTTGTTGAACAGCTCTCTCTGGAACCTGTCCTGTGCTTAAGGCCAACAAGAATCTATGAGTAGGTGATCTCTCAGAAAACTTTTTTCAGAGCCTCAATGCAGCAAAGGGGCCAATGTACCAAAAGCAAATTCCACTGGCTTTCAAAGCAGGAGCTGACACGGTGTGCCTGCTGTATCCATAGGCTGATGATGACAATCCTTCACCCATGACAAACCAGCTGGAAAATAATTAGCCTGGGGGGAAAAGGATTATTCTCAGCCACATCAGTGGTTAAGATAATCCTGTTCTGTGAAGTATGTGGTTGATAAGCCAAGTGAGGGGTGGGGACAAGGCACTGAGGACAGAGCACTTTCTTAGACCAGCCCAGCTCCTGACAGAAAAATATGGAACTTCATGCTCCTCTCCATTTGTGACCTGGTTCCAGTTCAGCAAAACTCTTAAATACACATCCAAATGTCATAAGGAAGCAGATGTCTGCACACACTTCATGAAGAACTAACAGTATACATCATCTCTGATTCTGTCCCATTAACTGTGCAGCACCTGAGCAAGTATACCTCTCTGCTTCCCAATTCCAGTCAGGACTCGAACTACAGAACTAAATAAGGCTCACTAGTTAGTTTACTCAACCACTCAGGTTTTCATAGATTAGAATCATAGATGCATTAGGGTTGGAAAAGACCTCTAAGATCATCAAGCCCAACCATTAATCAAAACATCACAGTTTCAGTGGCCTGGTTAGAAGCAAAAGCTTTTGTTGTTCCATCCACCCTACTCCTTAATGGTCTGGTTTTCAATATATAACCTGGGAGATGGGTGATATATTTAAATTCTTTCCAGCTGAAGAAGGATATGAATCCAGGTGCACTTCTTCCCAGATTGCTGATCTAACAGGACCTATTAAATAATAGGAATTATTTAAATTTTCATTATTTAATCTTTTAAACAACTACATACATATTCTGGAAAGATTGGCAACCTGTGACTACCTGGTTGGACATAAGCATTTCTATAAAATGCTACACAGCACAGCTCACCTCAGGACTATTTTAGCTTGCTATTGCTTTTCTGTGTCCTGTTCTGAGGCCTCTAAATCTGTCTTAGGCAGGACCTTGAACTTGGGAATGAAGTAGCACAAGTCCTGTTTCAGAGCTAGTCTTTGAGACATAGCAAGCAGCTGCTATTTCCTGAATAGGGGTCTACAGAGAAAAACACAACAGCTTTAGGAGAAATTTGAGGTCTTGCCACTTTAATCACAAATTGAGAATTAACTAATCACTTTAAAGTTAAACAACTTCTAAAATTACTTTCTATAAACAGATGCACTATTAAAGCTGTTTTGTTTTCAGAGTGATTTTAGAGATGTTAATTTGCATGATCAATTAGTAGAGAGCATGAGAAATACATGTGGCTATATGCTAACATTTTAAATTTTTATTTAAACAGAACAGAAACATACCCTCTTTAATACTCAGATGACCTTCCAGATTTCCATGTACTGTATCCATGGATTTTCAAGCATAATTAACAACTTCCATTTCACTGTTTAAGAGCTTCAAGTTCTGTTTCTTTGACAGTCAAAAGCTAATCAATCTTGTTCTCAAATGCTAATACAAGCAATTAAAAATAACATTAATTGAAATACTGCAGGGGCTGTTAGTTTTTTTCTTAACCTCATGGCAACACTAATTTACAGTACTAATTAGTGAATTGCCCTTTGTATTATAAATCTTTAGAAGAGAGAACTGGCCTTTAAAACCCAACAGAGAGATGCAGATGGTCACTGTACTTTCAGTAAGCTTTCATGCTAACTATCAGGATATTCATTTCATCACATAAGCTAAACATGATGGATTACATTGTTTACAATGAAGAATATTAATTTCTGCAAAGAAAAATGCGTTGCCCATTTGTCCTGTAATAAAACACACAAATATGCTTTATAGAATAGAGTATATTCTGTCCAGTTGTCTTAATTAGAAGAAAGAGTATGACTGCCTCATACAAAACACAGGAGAGAAAGGTAAACTGGCAATATTTTATACAATGGAATAAGACAATCTATGAAATATAGATAAAAATATATAACATATTGTTTGTAAACAAACATGATTTTAAACTTCTTGCTGAGCAGTTAAAAAAATCAAAATAATGAAAAATAAAATTCAAACTCAGAAAGTAACAGTTACAAAATTATTAGTATTTACCTTAATGAACCTTTTCCAGAAGATCCAGTTAAATTTGTTGTCATGTCCAGTTTTATTCTCTAAACTAAGGCAGTTAAAGTAGTTTCTTTGCCAGAAAACTGCTCAGGTGGTCCCTTGATTCAGGAACAAGGTTTGGAATTTTTAGTGATTACATTATAATCTATGCAAATAAGAATAGTGATTCTTCTTGAAAGTACCATTATAGCATCATTCTAACATAAACATGAAAGTACACTTAGGTCCCTATATAATCCTGCAGGCTGATTTTTCATGTTATTTTCATGTATTGCTGTTATGGGTTTTGGAAATCTGATGAGAATTTTTCACTTTTTAGTATCAGCAGAATGGAAATACATGATATTGAGTTTTCCATGGAAGACATCATCTGTGCCATGGAGAATACCTGCTGTTATACTCCATATATTCACTGGGCTACAGGAATGAGTGGGTAAGAAAAGGTATTGTTTGAAAAAGTAACATGATAGGTGAGGTGAACAGATAACTACTTCACATAAGTGAAGTCAATCCCTGAGAGTTTATAGGGGTTTATATATAGGGGTTGCTATTGAAACTCCAACCTTCCAGAAATGCAAATATTCATCTTAGAACAGTGGAAACCATGGCAGGTCCTAATTGCCACCAGGAGAATAACTGGCATGTTTGACTTCCTGCCAATGTCATCCCTCACAAGCAGATGGCAAACATATAGGGAGATCCCCATTTAAAATGTAACATACCAAGGGCTCTGGATTTGAAACTATCAATAAAGCAGGCAGCCTTAGAAAAAGAGCATGAAAGTGGATTTTAGACCTTTGATGGGATGTCACTGTTTAAGCAGTAAGAAAACAGGATTGTAAAGACAGATAAGGTAATGATTAGTTACTAATAAATGTTGAATTAAGTAACCTTTATTTTAAGATTCTATCCTGTTCCTGAAGGTGAGTATTTCTTAGTATCCTCTCCTGTCAGCTTTGTTCCGGACAAACTTGTATGTAAATAGCCACAGTGAAATCTGATGCTGTCTGGAAGTTTATGACCTGGTTCTTTGGCTAAAGCTGAAGTACTCCAAAATGATGTGGTGTAGCTTCTCTGAAGTGCAGGATGATGATGGCCTTGAGAGATCCACACACCTGCACATTTGTAGTACTGGGTATATCCACATCAACAGGGAATGTGCTGCTAGCACACACTCAGATTCCTGCACACAGAGGCAGCAGGGTTCCCAGCATGGGCTACAAGGGCCACTGCAGGTCTCCTAATGCTGAAAGAGGCAAGAGAACCAAACTTAAACGAACACAAGGTTGTAGAGTGGATTGGGTTGGGTTGGATGAGATCTCTCCCACTAGATCGGGTTGCTCAAAGCCCCCTCTAGCCTGGCCTTGAACACATTCAGAGATGGAGTATCCACAGTTTTTAGTCTAACCTTTGTCTCAGAACCATTCTAAAATAATTTTTTCCATGCAACCTCAATCTATAGGTGGGAAAATTAACTCTGCTATCCATTGTATAAAAGATCAGGAAGCTAACATTAGGACATAGGCTGGCCAAATTTTAAAATATTGTTGCAGCTCATATCTCATATCTCTTAATTCCTAGATCTTGAGAAACTGAACTGCATAGAGGTGACATGTGCCAGCTACTGAAAAAGAAAGAGCAATTTTAAGATTAATCATGAGTGTAAGATCTGAATGTAAAGCACTTATTTTACCTTCCCCATCTGTAAAATGCGAGATGATACTTAGCATCCTGGGTCTTAGAAAATCACATTAAAGAAGTATGAAAGAATCTCCTGAAAGTAAAAGCAAAATATTATTACTTTTTCCTCTTTTCCTCCCTCTCAAATGCCAAAATGAGAAAGTTTTGATTCAAGGACAACACCTTGATGTGACACTGCAAAGTACACATGTCCTTTGTAAGAACAGAAAAGTACAAAGCCAACAACCTTACTTGTTTATATATTAAGTCTTTCTGTCTTTTGTGAACAGCTGCAGATTGCAAGCATTGTATATAAAGGTAAAACAACTTGTTTTTAATCTAAGCATCAGAGCTTTGTGATTTTTTTCCTCCCAGCAAGTTAAGACTTTTACACATGACTTTTTCTTACTGTAGATTGTTTTCATTATAAAAAAAAAAGTTAAACTTTTCCTCTCCATTGTCAGAAGCAGGTTAGTTAGTGCAATGAAACTCTTAAAATTAGAGTATGATAAAACAAGGGATCTCTAACAGAAAATTTGAATCTATGTTATCTTTAGGATCAGAGGAAATGGCTTCGAGTTGCTCCAGGGAAGGTTTAGATTGGATATTAGGAAAAAAATATCTTCACTGAAAGGGTTGCCTAGCATTGGGACAGGCTGCCCAGGGAAATGGTTGAGTCCACCACCCCTGGGGATATTGAAAAGGAGTGTAAATGTACTGCTAAGGGACGTGGTTCAGTGGTGGACTTGGAAGTTATAAATTAATAGTTGGACTCAGTGATTTTAGAGGCCTTTCCAACCAAGATGCTGCTGTGATTTCATGATCTTACAGGAACAGAATATCAACTTTCTACATTACTTTTGTCTGAAAACTTTTTACCTCCTCCAGCTCAGGCTGTGCCCTTCTAAGTCGAGGTTAATTTGGACTACACCTAAGGTAGGCTGCTGCTCCATGAAATTAAATACTCCTGAGATCCTCATCTAAAAGTGACTTCCTTTATTTCTTCCTTCTTCTTTGAAGTAATTGAGGAGCCAGGGCAGTGACTTGCAGTAGTGCTCCAAGGCTCCACATCAGTACCACTCTGGCATATCAAAGAGGTGGGGTTTTGTTCCAATCTTCTGCTGCTCCTTCTCACAGAATTTCTTGGGGGATAGGGGAGCATTTAATCAAATTTATCAGAGAGATCACATAAAACATACTGTAATTTGGACAACATCAAGAATGGTTAAACATCAAGAAATAGCTAAAATTAAAATACAACACCAAATTTCAATGTGAAATGTGTATGGGTTCACATTTTTGTGTTCCAGTTTTAAATGAGTCAGTGCTCCAATGTGCAACACTTACTCTTTATAATCTGTCGTTCTATGTAAAGCAGGGGATTAGTCTTTCCCTGCTGCTCATAAAGAATTGGCAGTAAGGTTGGCAGGCCTGAATACAATACTGGTTTAGTCAAGGAAGCTGTTCAACTGCCCTTCTCTACACTTACACAAGTTCTGGTGTAGTGTGGGTTGGAGGACCTTAGTAGGACATTAGACTTCTGTAGTGGGTTGATGCTGGCTGGATGACAGGCCCCCACCAAAGCCTCTCTATCACTCTCCTCTGCAGCTGGACAGGGGAGAGAGAATATAATGAAGGAGTCGTGGGTTGAGATAAGGATAGAGAGAGATCACTCACCAATTACCATTCCAGGTAAAACAAACTCAACTTCAGGATATTAATTGAATTTATCTCTTACAAAGTCAGAGTAGGATAATGAGAAGTAAAATAAATCTTGAAAACACCTTCCTCTCATCCCTCCCTCCTTCTCAAGTTCTACTTCCTCCCCACAGAAGGGCAGAGAGATGGGGACTGGGTGTTACAGTCAGCTCATCACACCTTGTTCCTGCTGCTGCTCAGGGAGAGGAGTCTCCTGCTCCAGTTGGGGTCCCTCTTATGGGAGACAGTTCTCCACAAACTCCTGCAGCGTGGATCCATCTCACAGGCAACAGACCTGCACAAGCTGCTGCAGTGTGTGTCACCCTTCCACAGAGTGCAGTCCTTCAGGCACAGCCTGCTCCACTGTGAGTCCCCCACAGGGTCACAAGTCCTATGAGGAAACCTGCTCCAAAGTGGGCTCCCCTCTCCATGGGTCTGTGGGTCCTGGCCAGGAGCCTGCTCCAACACAGGTTTCCCAGGGATTCACGGCCCTCTCTCCGGCATCCACCTGCTCTGGCATGGACCTCCTCCACACCTCTGCATCCCTGTGGTCCTCCATGGGCTTCAGGGCCACAGCTTCTTTACCATAGTCTTCACCATTGGCTGTAGGGGAATCCAGCTCTGGTGCCTGGAGCACCTCCTCCCCCTCTTTTTCCACTGACCATGGCATCTGCAGAGTTGTTCTTCTCGCATATTCTCAACTCTGGTGCAATTACATCTGCACAATAACATTTTTCCTTCTTAAATATGTTGCCACAGAGGCATTACTATCACTCCTGATGTCCTTGGCCTTGCCCAGCAGCAGGTCCATCCTGGAGCTGGCTGGCATTGGCTCTGTGGGACATGGGGGGAGACTCTGGCAATTTAGCACAGAAGGCACCCCAATACCCTCCTCACTACCAAAACCTGGCTACACAAACCCAGCACAGCTTCTCTCCCTTTCCTTCAGCTTTATCAAAACCAATCTGTGCAGCATCCTTCTACCTCTGTCCTGTAAGTTAATGAGTACAAGACAGTGTTTCTTTCTTTTCCCAGCTACAATTTTTTCAAGACATTTGGGAACCTTATTTGGGTGATGACTTAGTGTTGTGAAATTCAAGCTGAGTTAAGCAGATAATTTAGGATTTTTTAAGTGGAACTTTTTACAGTTTCCTCTCAACATGACAAACTTTATTATATCCCTATCTGAAGTTCACTGTGACAAACTTTATTATATCCCTATCTGAAGTTCAATGTGTGTGTTTTAAGTATGAGGATACACATCAATTCCCTGTTACATTCTGCAGCACAGTAGACAAGCAGCATGCATGGTTTAACCCTCACACAAACTGTACTGTCAAATTTTTTTAAGTAATATGCAAATGCCATGAAACAAATTAGTACAAACACATTATTTTTTGACTTCTCTATGTCACAAATGTTATGATGCAGATTTTGTTAGATAAGTAAGGCAACCATTCAGGTCTTTTTCTTTCATTAATACCAGACTGTATTGCATTTCCCTCTATCATGTCAGAGGCTTGGTCATACCTGCATTAGTCTATCTACATAAATGATGGATGTGAGACAAGAGAAACAAAAATAATCAAGGAACAATTTCCTGCATAGCTGTTTGGAGATTTTCTTAGAAAAAAGTATCAAGAGAAATTGCAAGAAACTTTATAATGTTCATATAACCTGGATAATCAAGAGAAGAGCCTGGATTCTTTTGACTGGTTTAAGTAAAAAGATAAACAAAATCAAAACTGCTTATTTTTTTCATATTCCTAGAAATATAAACCTGCATATCACTTATTATACATGTGGTCAATATTTTAAAGAAATGTAATACCAAAAACCCATTTCTTAAGAATAAAAGATGTTGCTACCATAAGGCAAAGGGAGAAACAGAAAAAATTAGTCCCTAACAACACCACTGAGGCCACAGCTACAGTTATGTGGATTCAATAGTGAAAATACAGCTCTGGTTTTGTGACAGAAAAATATTGTCTGGGTAAAACCGACAAAAATCCTGCTATAATATGTGAACTGCACAACATTATGCTTTTGTTAGAAAATAAGCCACTGAGGAACTGCAGTACACTCCTCTCTGTTCAATAGACTAAATAGGGAAACAAGTGGTCTGTTTGATTTATGGTGTGCCTAAATCTTTAGGGAAAAAACTTTTACATATCAAACCTCTGTTCAAAAGAGTGTTGCATGGAAACATAAGTGAGACTGATAGGAATGTGTGTTGGTCCAAGGAAGTTGGAACAGATGTCATCAGTATTTCTCCTGTCTTGTTTTTACTGCTTTTGACTTAAAATTATTAAAAAGGAGGGGCAAAAGCAAATCTAAGTCAAAAATGAGACACAAAAATCATACCACAGTGAACTTTTGATACACTGCTGCCTTGGTAATAGAATGGTCTCCAAATACAGTGAATTTCATGCTGACACTTTGATTAGAAAAACACATTAGGAGTTCATTATTTCTAAGCCCTAAGCAGGATTTTCTAACACTGCCAGTTACATTGTGCACTAGCTCTTGTCTGCATTGGCTAGTCAAGTCATCCTGGTTTTTTATTTCTTCAGGAAGTGGACCACCATTAAAAATTTCTGTAAAAGATATTATTTCATCTTCAATGAACGAATGCTTCCTATCCTGAATATGTACACAATATGTCACTGTAAACAAGCCTTCTCTGCTTTGTCATCCTTGATAAAATTTTGCTTATTTGGGATATGTTTTTAAACCAAACACATCTAACTAACCATAACAGAAGAAATACTCCACTGCTGGATAGTGCCTATCTTCCTTTGACTGGCTGCCATGATATCTGGATACTGTGATGATTATAAATAGGCATAGAGCTCCCTGCCTCCATCAGGCCATTTATCACTTTGTTTGGAAGATCTTCTAATTACTCTGCCAATGTAGGTGGTCACAGTAGCTGAAGGAGTTGCTTTAGATAGACTGCCAAATATCTAATTTGTCTTGTCATCCTTCACATTAAGTGTCTATTTCTTGTAGGGTCATTTCTCTGTGCTCATTCTTCCTTGATAGCTTGGTTACCTTTGACACCATAGGCCACTTACAACTCCATAAGAAACTCCCACCCTTAGGTTTATGTGGCACCAACTTACTGTTTCTTCATCTGGCTGACAGCATTAGAGAGTTAGTGCTGATGGATCCTTTATTTCTTCCGTGTCTCTGCTGGCATCTCTCAAGGCTCTGTCATTATTCCCTTTTCCCTCTTCCCAGTCACTGTCTGGATGTCTTTGCCAGCTGTCCTGCACCCTCTTATTTCCCAGTGTTAATGACTCTTAAATCTGATCTCTGCCTGCAGCCTTGCTTCTGTGGTACCTTGTGCTGCACTCCTCATGGCTTCCTTAGATGCTGCATGCCTAAGGATGAATGTGCAGCTTTCTCCATGGCAGCTGTGCTCTTTGTCACCAATTCATGCACATGTCTCACGGTTATTCTCAGTTCTGTCTCCTTGCAAGCATTTCCTTCTTAAATACCATTACCTCCATCACTGTTCTTCCATTTCCTCTGCCTAATTTTATCAAGATTCTTTTGCAATGGACTGAATTGAACTTGCTCTGACCTTTATTCTCCTTTGGTATTAGCCCCTGTTCTATTCGTTATAAAACTTGTTCCTTAAGGCAATTCCCTACCTCCTTTCTAACTCAGCAAATTTGGTACATGTGTATGCTAAAGTATTTTGAGACTAAATCTGAAAAATGTAGGAGAGTTTATTTGTTCAAAATATAGCCTACTTTTAAACCATTATGATATAAAACTTCGACACCGTGAATATTTGTAATGCTATCAAAAATATTTACTTTATACCATGGCAGTAAACTGTTTCTTTGTGACAATACTGTTTATATTTTCATGAACATGATGTAAGATTTTCTATTTCAATGTATTGTACAGTCATTTCTAATTCTTTTCATCCAAAAATGTACAGCTGTAGCAAGCTGTAACGTGGGACTGTTGCTTTCCAGACTAAAGCAAAGCTGGTATCTCTATGTAGTTCCCCCAAACTGATGAAAGAACAGAGGTGAATTTTGAACCTGATTATCACATATAGTAGGCATGTATTCTCAGAGGCTGCATCTGACCACTCTTCCAGCTTCAGTGATGGTACACACAGGGAAAGTTTTATTTTACAAATTACAGCTGTCATGGCATAAGATAGGCAGAAAAACAACCTCTTTTTAATTCCATTTTATGCAGTTATATAGATTCAAAATAATGAAAACAGTTGAATAAATTACTTTTCTGACAGACAACAAGCACATCTAGGTGGTTAAAAAGGAGTTTTGTAATTGGTGGTACTGAGTAAATGTTAGGCCATTTTAAGCCCATTGAGTCGGATTTGAATCATCATTTTAGAAGTTCATTCAGCAACCAGCTGATCTCTTTTGCAGGTATGAAATACTGCAAGTCTGCTGGTGATTGCTCAGAGATTTCAAACAGTGGTACTGCTGAGTATTTGCCACTTTCCTTAATTTTCCCTTTCATATTAAAGTTGCACTGTCAAGTTAAATACTGAAGATCAGTCAAGACGTATAGTGAGAAATAGTGAAAATTTCCCAAGAACAGCATTTTCAAAGTGTTGTTCAGAAAGTGACAACTTTATAGCACCTAAAATCTGCAGAGCAGGAAGATTTGTAAGTATCAAAGCAAACATTATCAACTAACTACTTGGCACATTAATAATGGAAATAATGGGGGGAACCCCTGGATGTAATGTAATAAACCTGTTTATCATAACTCTGCAGGTTTTATCTTCCCTGAGTCATAACTGGAAAGTGCTCCAGATATGGCCACTGATGGCCAGGATCATGAATATTCAGAACAGGTATGCAGCTGCCCTTTATCCAGCATAGATAAAGAGATTGACCTCAAGCTCTGACTGTGCAGAAATCTATAGTAGAGCTTAGAGTTGTAAAAAAACCCCCAAACCCAAACCAAAACCCTTGACATTTCCATTAATGAGTACCAGCACGGAGGGTTAATTTATGAGAGAAGGGGTAGGAATGCTCACAGTTGAACTGTCTCCCACCATGGCAACCTGATTGTCATTATTCTGTAAAGAACACCTTCTGCTCTCGCTGCCTTAGAGTGCCTAGAGAAATGTTCCCAGCTTTTAAGATGTTACTATTAACAAACATTGGACTGAATCTAACCCAAGTTCATCTGTATTAACTATTTAATCTGAGAGAAGGTGGTGTCTCCCTTGCCTAGTGTGACTTCAGTACAATAATCAAAATGCTAGTATATGTATTTGCTGAGAATACTTGTTTACTGCTGATCTCTTCTTGTCTCTTTGGAGTCCTTTTAAGGAGATATTGGCTATTCCTTCCTAATACAGATGGCAATACTGAATTATTTCACAGAAATTTGTGAGGATGAGAAACCAATAGAAAGTCTCCCATACTTAAAATGAAAATGTCAAATCTTGGTTTTCATACTGATTTTACAGAAGTCATTGCACATCAACATTTGCACTTACCTAATTTTAGAGTGAGGACAATTACTAAGTTGCAGGTGTTGGGATACCTTTATCCTACTGGTTTGCCATTCATGCTCTTGTTCATCATCAACCATGCTTATTCTTTCTGCATAAAAGGCAGGCTTGTACATTTCTACTATGCAATCAATACTTATTCAAAAAATAAGATTCCTCATAGACCACAAAATGAAAACTGTGTAATATGCTTTTCTGAAAAGTTCAGGAATTGACATATTACAATATACAGAATCTGTCTCACTACCAAAAAACATTCAATCATGCAAATGGCATGTACAGGCAAGTGATATATATGGATTTAAACAGATGTTTAATAATCCAGTGAATAAAAAAGAACATTAAATTAATATCATGTGTATGACTGTGTCTCATATCTGGACTGAGTTAGCAAATTTGACAGAAACACAAAGGAGAAAAAATTGACCTGAACAATGGAATTAGATTAGACTGAGGCTTAGATTTCAACAACATAAACAAAAAAAAAGCTCAAGAGAAAGACCAAAGAAAGGTAATCAAAGTTCTAGTAATATAAGTGACAATTTGGGTTGCTAACACAGATGTATGACATAAAGATGCCATACCACATCACAATTTTTACACTTTATGAAAGTCTAAATATTTGAATTTTGTTCCTCTATATGGAAATATGCAGAAAGGATTAGGAAATACTATCGAAAAACATCTAAAGAGTTTTTCAAAATCTGTACAACCATTGAGATTCAAAAGATATTAATTCTTCTTTGTGAAGGATGATGGGACTCAGCACCTCCTATCAATGCAATGTATTTTCGTGTATAATTTGGTTTTGGTCACATTGATATTAAAAGCAAATCTCCTACTGATTTTGGAATATGGAATTTTACCTATGTGGTATGTTTAGCCATCTTCAGACAAAAATCTTGAATGCAGTTCTGGTCACAGCAATATAAGAAAGACATTAAGCTGTTAGAGAGCATCCAGAAGAGGGCAACAAAGATGGTGAGGGGGAATATGAGGAGCAGCTGAGGTCACTTTGTTTTTTCAGCCTGGAGAAGAGGAGACTGAGGAGAGACCTCAGTGCAGTTACAACTTCCTCATGAGGGAAAGAGGAGGGGCAGGCACTGATCTCTTCTCTGGTGACCAGTGACAGGACCCGAGGGAATGGCCTGAAGCTCTGTCAGGGAGGTTTAGGTTGGATATCAGGAAAAGGTTCCTCACCCAGAGGGTGGCTGGGCACTGAACAGGCTCCCCAGGGCAGTGGTCACTTCACCAAGCCTGACAGAGTTCAAGAAGCATGTGGACAATGCTTTGGTGTGACTCCTGGGGGTGATGCTGTGCAGGGCTGGGAGTTGGACTCAATGATCCTTGTGGGTCCCTTTCAATTCAGCATAATCTGTGATCCCTGTCTAACAACACCACTCACAAAAATGTCAAATGCATGATTAGGTAAACTAGAAAACTTTGTCCCAGCTATTTGGATTCCATCATAATGAAGACTTCAAGGTTGCACTTCTGTAACAGAAGGGCAGATTTACCATGTCACACTCAGAGACCCAACTGAC
This sequence comes from Notiomystis cincta, assembly GCA_013398075.1. Classification (NCBI taxonomy): domain Eukaryota; kingdom Metazoa; phylum Chordata; class Aves; order Passeriformes; family Notiomystidae; genus Notiomystis; species Notiomystis cincta. The sequence goes on along the minus strand of VZRX01019233.1, from coordinate 129,296 downwards.
ACTACACAAACCACACTCTAATCAGGTATGTCTGAACTAACAAAAAGGCTCAATTTAATTTCCAATTTCCAATATCTCATTGTAAAAGAAACATTTGAATTTGAGTGTAATTTTTCTGCATCACCAATCAAACATAGACTTTTTTTTCTTAAAGCAAGGTAGGTACAGGAGACGGACTATTAACAATCCAGCAGCACACACACACACTGGCTTCCCCAAAATAGATGGATTAGGACAAGAAGAAAAACATTTTTGGTATAGAAACAGATTTGTGGTTAAAGCCTCTAAGGAATTATTAAAACCCAAATGAATCTTTTTAATTAACATCCACAGTGTCCTTTTAAGTGAAATCATTTCAGAGTTGCAGTGCAAATCTGTTAAACAAATTGCTAGTTGGGAAAAAAATCCAAGTCTGATGGCAGCTCTTCTGTTTCAGATGCCTACACACACACACACACACACACACACACACACACGTAATATATATGGGGATGGATGGTGGATGATTTAAGCAATATTAGGTTTTTTTAAGGAGGAATGCTGGATTAAATTTACAGATGGTGAAAACTGGTAGCTGCAGTGCAGATATGCCAGGCTACACTAGCAAATAGATGTCTCCCTGCACCCCAGACTAGAAGAGAATAGATACTTTAAATAGATCATTTTCTGTAATAGATCAATACTCTGTTGTTTTACAGATTCAGGTACATACAGTGGTTTGGCTGTTAAAAAATCAATACAAATATAGTGCCATTTTTGCAGCTGGGACTAGTGCAAGAGAGCAGGATGCTATAGCAAAGTGTCTTCTTCAGCTCATCTCCAGCCACTCCACTGCTTCTCTAAAATATCCCAAATTTCATGAAATTCTGCAGGACAAGGAAAGTGTTCATTGTTCCACAGAGTGAACTGCTTCTCAACCTTGGAAAGTAAAAAATATCAACTCTACAGCAAGACTGTGGTTATTATTGGTAGGAGGCTAAAACAAGGGGTTTGTTTCACAGTGTCCAGCTTGCTTTTTTAAAATCTGAAACCTTTTGCATAACTATAGCAAGCATGCAGCATATTCACACTTCCAGCTATCTGTGACAAAGAGGGATGTCTCTGCTGCTACCTGATTTGCTTTTGTTGCACACAGAACTGATGTATGTTTTGTATGTAATTTATAAACATTGCTTATAAATTAAAAAAACTAAGGTTCTGGAAAATCTTTTTGTTTAAGCAAAGACATTTTTCATATTATATTAATCTTCTCTATTACAACTTTCATACAGGTACACACACTTTGCTTATTTAAAAGCAATAGATTAAGACTGAGAGAATTAAAAATGGACTTTCCATAACTAAAACTGACTATGGAAAGGATGTAGCAGAACACTGCCACCTCCAGTTACAGACCATGCACAGGATATACCGAGTGTATTATTCTGTCACTTACTCAGAATAAATGGTAAACAGGCATGAGCTCTGGCAAAAGGCTCAGGCTGACTGCCAGTGCAGAGGCACACACACATTTGAGTCTTTGATTACAGCTGATTTATTTAAAAAACAACACCAAAAAACACAGAAACAAATAAATCATCGCTCCCTACATACTTTTATGATCAAGTTGCCACATCATAAAAAATTCTTATTACTAGGGATATTCAATTAAGGGTTCTGATCTCTAACTTCAGGGCTTTCCCTGCTCAGCATACAATGGGTATAAGGAAAGGGAATGTACCTTTGTGTTTTCCTGTGACCTTGCTTTCTACTTGTCTAGGATGAACTTCTTGAATAGTTCTAAAATTCTGTGGGATAGCCTATGACATGTGAAAATGTGCAGAGGGAGGGAACAGCCAGGCTGAATCATGAATGCCCATGACCCAGCAGAGGTGGAGGTTTAGACTGAAAGACTGCACTAATGTGGGATGCTTTTTTTGGCCAATGTGAAGAGATAAGTGTCATCCAGATACTGGGAGAGCAGATTTACAGCTGATTAGGTAGAGAGGATGACTATGGCTGCTGCTTACCACTATACAGGGGGTGAAAAGACATGAGATAAAACCAGTAAAACATATGAAGTGTGAGAATACCTCTCCTGAGAACCAGGTGGAAAAAACCCCATAAAGTTTCTGTACCTAATATCTCAGGATGGCTGGAGCAGACTTTCTAACTTAGGTTCCAGCTAAGGCTCATTGCTGCCACATTGTCCTCCTTATGTCTCCTTTCCATCTCACCTGCCTTGGCCACACCCTTGAGACCTTTGGTCTTCCTGCTTCAGCCTCTAAGCCATGCTACATACAACTCTGCCTTCTACATTGGACTGATATTTTTTCCTATGTCACTTTTCCAGTCTTAGATCTGAAGCTGCTCCTTGCCATTTCCTTGGCTGCAATTGCATCAGTTTACTTGAAACATGTATTACCTGTCAGATCAGCCACCAAGCTGTAACACTTGTTATTAGTACAGTCTCATGTTCTGGGTATGATTTGTTTGGAGAGAAAGTGAGAAATTGAATGAAGCTGAACAGAAAGCAAAAGGTATCAAGAGATGGAAAGAAATAAAAATAGTTAAGACCGAGAGAAAAGATAAATATTCATGGCCTGACTAAATGATATCTGGCTGGAGGAGAGGAAACAGATACCCACAGGTGTATGAATAAACACAATAAAAAAAAATACACCTAGTATGGCACTTGGAAACAGTAGCAATAGGGAAGAAAAGAAGGAAGTATATTGAGATTAAATGATATATATTAGACAGGGAAATTGCCTTCCAAGCTGGAGTCTTACAATAATATTAACATTCTACTTTTAAAACAATTTGTGGAATATAATTAACCTTTTAAAAAAATCTTTATCTTTAAAGATAAAGCCATTACCATTTCACACCAATATATGATTACATCATTTAAAACCCTACCACTACCTGCATAAATGAGAATTATTCTCAGAGAGGAGAACAAGTAAGAACAACCAATGAGCTAATAGTATGGAATATGTTTCCCTATGTCTCTGGAAAAACCTCAGGTGGTTTTCTCATTGAAAATAAGCATACCATAAATGCAATTATGGTGAAAGGAGTGCAGAACTCTTTCAGCCAAGAAAAAAAAGAACAATCTGAAAGATTTTGGGAAAATATGAATATTCAAATTTAAAATCTGCTGAAAGAAACAGTTTGACTTTTCTTTACAAAATGAGGTATATATTTTCAAATTGTCCTGACTTCAAAAATTACTATAATTTAAAATTATCTAAATATTGAAATCATATTCTCTGGATCACTTCATTCCTTTTTGTTGATTTGTTTGTTTTAGGTTTGTCTTTAGGTTAATAAAATAATTATTTATGCAAATCTACTTCCACAAAACCAGTGTCCAATACTTCCAGGGTGCACCTCATACCAGATTTCTTTTAATGATTTGTGAACTGTTGTTGCAGACAGAACACTTATATTTATAGAGATAAAAACCCCAAGAGATCATAAGGTCATCTAGGTTTATCTTCAGTGAATCACAGGCTTTTAAATTTCACTAGTTTCCCTGGTATATATCCAAAACTCATATTTGACTAAAGTGTATCTTCCAAACTACACTGAGTACTGATGTGAAGGCAAGAGATGCAGAATCCAGTCCTCCGGGCAATCTCTGCCAATATTTAATTGCTTGCACTGTTAAAAAATGTGTCTGATTTCTCATTCGAATTTGTCTGGCGTCCAGCCATTGGCTCTTTTTATGCTTTTCTTCACCAGATTAAAGAGCCCTTTACTACCTAGTATATTTTTCCCATGGAGGTACCTGTACACTGTAATCAAGTCCCCTCTCAATCTTCTTGTTGATAAGGTAGACAGATTGAGCTCTTTTAGAGTCCCCCAGTAAGGCATTTTCTCCAGCCCTCAAATCATTTTTGCGGCTCCTTCCTGAGCTCTCTCCCATTTTTCACTGTCCTTTTAAAAAAGTGGACACTAACACTGATGAAATATTCCAGTAGCTGTCTCACCAGTTCCTTATGCTCTTTGCTGTACTTATTCATCCTCTGAAGAAAGGCAGAGCTAGTCAGAAGGCACCATCTGGTGAGGAAGTCTGACTGGTAGGGGGCAGATTTAAATACTTAAAGAGTAGCAGAGGGGAGGGTGGAATGGGCAAAGGACATTTAAAGACTGACTTGCTAGACTATGATCATTTTTAGTTTCCCCAGGAGGTTAGTGAATTCTTCTCCCTTGGACTGCTATTGCCTGTGTTTAAAAAGGTGAATAGCAGCAGACTATAAAATAAGGAAAATGAAAATTTCATTTGGATTACACATGGATGAGAAAAATCAGCATCTGCCTGCTGGAAAACACAGGACTAATGGGGATAAGGCAAGCAGGGGGAAAAAAAAAAGAAGATAAATGCCATGATAGTCAAATAGGAACAGAAAAAAACGCACAACATTCAAAAGAATATAAATGGGAAAGGGATTCCATGGCCCTAATCAACGTTGTAACATATACTAAAAAAGCATTGGGTTACTGAGGTCTCAGAATGCAGGTCCAGTATTGAAGATAATTCCCACCCTGCAAAGCCAACACCTGAGAGGGGACACTGAGGATTTTGCCCTGCTCAGCTCTGCAAATTGCATTTCGTAGTGAAAGATCCTTTATAGAAGTGTCTAAAGATGTCAAGCAAAGAACAGGATGTAGAACCTGGAGACTGTTTACTTATGCACCCAGCTGCTCCTAACTGCTGGGGTAGCTCATGAGAAAAGACTGCCAGAGAAGCACAAAGCTGGTTGGTGAGAGGCGACGCTCTGAGCTGCAGGTATAAAAGACATGCAAGTCCAGCAGAGAGCTGTCGAATGACTTTCAGAAGCTGCAGAAGCCAAGAGCACTCTCTTCTCCCCTTCTGCAAGGACTAAAGCATTTGTCTCTGGCTCTGAATTCAGCCATGCTTGTTCATTCCTTTAGGATCTGTAGATTTGATTTTTACAATGCATGGTGGCTGAGAAATAAACTTGAACAGTGCATGACAGCTCCAGTTGGTACAGCATGGTCCTGTACACTACTGTGGAGGTGTTAGTCCAGGCAAAAACACAAACACACTGCCTGAGCTCTTCACTGACCCTGCATCTGCAGCAACACAAGCATTGGTTTGTCACTTTCTAAAAAATCATCCAAGTAATCAGTAAGAATCCATTATAAAGGATACACAGTATATAAAAATGTGATTTTGAACTCTGTAAAATTATGCTTAATATAATTTCTTATACTTCCAAGAAAGAAGAGTGAAAACTACTGTTGTTGGTTTCTGACTTATTTATAGAAACATTCATACATCTAAGGCACACACAGTTGATTTGTTCTGAAAAATCAAAGCTTTTCTTTGTTGCTAAAGCCCTTTACTAAAGTTCCCATAGCAGCTGTCCATATAAACTTTATTATTCCATACCAACAAATGAGGCAACACAAAGAACATCGATTAAAAAATTACACTTTAGCTGTGGAGACAGTGAGGGTTTCTAGGAATTCAAAAGTCTTGCTAGGCCTTACCCAGTGGTGCTACTGAGGGAGTAAAAAGGAAGACTAACATGGAAGTGTCTTAAAGGCTTCTTAAATACTGAAACAGAGGAGACGTGGTGTGAGATGCAAGAGAAGAAATCTTTGCAGACATTCTTTCCTTGTTTTGCAAACAGTCACTGCAGAGGAATTTTTTTCCCCTTTAACTGACAATTAATCCCTTGAGCCTAACACTAGCAAGTACTTGCCATACAAGTCCAATTCCCTCCAGATTTTATCTCTAATGCAAGATTGTTACAAAAGCTCTACATTCTAATTCTTCCAAGTCATTCTTACACTGTGTAAATGTTCCAGGATGCACAATTTGAATATAGAACACATAATTGCTATAAATATTAGGACGGTCTTTACTTTCAGGTGTTAATTTTACAAACTAAAATAGTGACACCAACAGAAGGTTCCTTCTTTCAGGGAATAACAAGGAAAATACACTTAAAATGTTACATTATTGTAAGAAAATGAAATGTAAAAGTAAATTTTAAAGCATTTATCATGAGCATGATAAAATTGATTCTCCTCTCAAGAACTTAATTTTCTTATATTTCCTTCTTTCTTAAAATAAATTGTTAGGGAACTCTAAAAAACTTCATGTAGCTGGTCTTTCGTTATTCTAGAATGAAGAAGTAAAAGCTGTGGGGTTTTTTTTCAAATTTATATATTCTAAATTGTGTTATATCCAGACAGATGCAGCATTCTTATAGAGATATAATGCTTTGCACTTATTTTCCTATTTGATCATTTGATTTTTTATTTCCCAGAAATATAATCATCCATCTTTTTTCTGGGCAAATTATTCCACCGTGTAATAGAATTATTAACTCCTCAAAAATCTTCTGTTCAAACATCAGACTTGGTTCAATAGGGATAAGCATCCTTAATATGTTTGAAATAGTAACATTTTGTATTTAATTTACAGCTACTATACAAGTTCAGTAGATGACTTTCCCATTAGCATTTTTGAAAGATGTACACCATGCATTCAGGTACATCTTCACATTCTCTGATATGAATGTTTATTTCAAAATGTCTTTGTTAGCAGCAGGAATGTGACATTGCACATACAGAGTCAGAACAGGAGAGCAGAAAAATCCAGGTACTATTGCTATTATTATCCCATCTGCTTTTTGACCTTAGCTAAATTACACTGAACTGGTGCTACCTCAATTTCCCTAGTTTAACACTGATATCGAGATATTTCATTCCCAGTGTAACAAAGCTAAGTACTTCTTTATATAAAAATGGGAGAACCCTTAGCAAAATTGATTCAATGCAAATAAGTTAATGCAATGCTATGGTTGAAAATCTGAACAGAGAACTCTCAGAAAATGCAAAGGCAAACTCCCACAGCAATTATAAAGTAGGTCATATTGAACGTATGTGTTAATGCATGAAGGGGCATATACTTGCTCAGTAAAAATTGCAGTGGCTTTCAACAGCCAGGCACACAAGTTCAAACCCAATGCACTGATGCTGTAGCCTGAAAGTTGTATTTTCATTTAACAAGACTGTATAAGAGATAATGCATTGTTTGCATTATATCCAATCACTTCTGATACTATGCTCTATTGATCAATGTTTTCTTTCCTTTTATATTGACATTGTGGCAGCATATATGTAGATCTGCAATGACACTACTTTGTTTGACATTGTAATATTCCCTGTACAGCTGCATTTATATCATTTGCAGCCCTTTAGAATGACAATAACTCCCATGAAATCAAATGATGAGCTATTATTATCACAGAAACATAATGAAAAATAACTAGCTTGGAAGCTGAATAGTAATACATTAGCTACCCACCCAAGCACTTCAAAACACAGTTGGTTTTTTTTTTAATAGAGTAGATCCTAACTAAGTTTATCTTCTCATTTGTTCTTCTATTTGCAGTTCTAAAAATGTGTCTTGGAAGAGATCCATTCATCAGTAATTGTCAAGTGAACATAAGGATGATCATATCACACGTCCATCTACTTAAATAGCCAACAGCACACATTTAGCCAGATGAGAAGCAGAGTGTTAATACATCCCATGGAAAGTACTCAGGAACATATGAACATCTTGGGATAAAAGTTGTACCATCACTACAACATTTAATAGCTTTCTCTCAAATTTTGTAATATCCTTTGAAGAAATTTTCATAATATTTTTGGTAATATGCTCTGCCCAAAGAAGAAATATATTTCCTGTTGTATATTAAAAGGCAAAATCTCTTTTTCTGGAATATAAATCCATGACAAAGAAGTGATAGATATCTAAATATAGGTGTTTATTCTAATAAATTGAACTTATCTCTCAATTACAGGAAAGATATATGCCTATATGGAAAAGCTTAGCCAAACTGTACTACATGTTAACTTAGTTTTTGCTAATAGTGAGCCTGTATATAACCCTAAGAAAGCATTTAGAATGTATTTAATGGGCCCAAGTTATTTAAAGCTGTATTATCTTAAAAAGAGGAGATATAAATCAAAAGCTGTCTCAAAGGCACAACACTATCACAGTATTTTTTAATGATGTGCCTCTGTGGATTCAGCACATTTACTCCTGAAAGGTAGCTCCATATGAAGCATGTGGCTTAGAACTGATATCAAACCCAATGATGTTATGTGCTATCCACATCTGATGAATTTAAATTCACAATTTTCATAAAAGACTGTTTATAAATCATAAAGGCCAAAATCCCACCTTTTTATCTGTGATTTTTTTTTTTCCAACAGAATTGTCATTGTCTTTCATCTTGTACAATAAAAAAAAAAAACAGAATCAAAAAAACTGCAATAGCTACTTCTGATGTGGAGATTACATTGCATATGTAAAAATCATTTCCTACAGGAGCTCCCTAAAGTGCAGGTGAGCAATAATTGCCTCTAACCTTCTGGCCATATAGGTGTGATTTGGAAATTAGAAGCTGGTTAGTTGTTGAGATCCCTAGTTTTTGCTTGCACAACAGCAGCAAAACTGAAAACTCCTAGATTTTTCTTCAATGATCCAGTAGTATTGCTAAGCAAAGAAAACAGTTTGTCTGTAACAAAACTGATACTGCAAAGGGATTTCTAGCAGGGACTTAATCAGGAGCTATCTAAGGGTAGTAGAACGTCCACGGTGCCTAATTACTTATGTTACCCTCTCTGAGGTGACCAAAGCCTCCCCCACTGTCTCTCTCCTCCACAGAGCAGGAGTTATTTGTGTGCTGCAGTCACTAACACTTTTGAAAACAGCTCACTGGGGGCTGGCTGCTTCTGAATCAAAGCACATCCCAGGTACTGGGTGAGGATATGAAATACTGGCTACAGCCCAGTTCCCAAAAACTTGAACAAACTGCTGCACCACTCAGTCTAGCTGTCCTCTGTCTAACACTGCACACAAAGCTCCTGTGTCCTACAGTCCTTTCCCCTGGGGCCAGCAGGTCAAACCAGAGACATCTAGCAGCTAATGCATAAATCTGTCTCTTAATTTCTTCTTTTTTTTTTTTTTAATCAAAATCAAGACAGTGGCAATGAAGAAATTCACTCACATATCTTTGTTTTAGAGATCCTCTTTTGTTATTGTATTGGCCAGGCTTCTATTACCCTAATTCCAGTAGAAATTTTCCCAACACAAGCTCACAAGCTCACAACTGTGGTTTTTTTTCATTGAAGATAATTTTGAAAGCAGATTACAGGACATTCTGGAGAAAGAAAATGTTCTTTTATAATTTTGCACTGCGAAACTGCTGATTAAGTGTTAAAAAAATGCTCATTTCCGCAGGTTAAAATATTCAGATTAAAGGAGTAATGTGAAAAAATTATGTATAAACTTTGACTAAAAAGAAAATACTGCTATGAAGTGGTAACTGTAATTTCTATTGTCTAAATTGTCTCAGATACTTTTTCTAAGAAAGTATATGTATCTGTTCTTGTCTTAATAGGGACTTATAATGCTGGCATTTAACTGGAACTTTATGGAATCATACTCGTGTCTTCTGGAGCTTTTAAAATTACACTAAAAACTCATAAAAAAATTGTACTATCCCACCTATATCTTTATGATTTTAAGAATTTCTCAGTTGTTTGTTCTGTTTTGCTTGGTTTGGGTTTTTAAAAGGTTTGAATCCCTCATAGTATTCACAACAAATTCAGCTTGATTTTAATGCTTCTGCAGTGACTACTGCAAAGCTTCTTAACTTTTACACTATAATGCAGTCAATGTATTTATAGTTCTTGAAAATGTCACATGGCAATGTTATGCCAGGGACAGCACATCTCAGAGACTCCTTAATATGTCTGCATTGTTGTATTCTATTTGTGGAGGCATTTTTGTCAGCAGCAATGAAGAAACAGAGCTGCTGCTGCAGCTCTTTCAATAACATTCAAGCTTATAGTTGACTCAAGGGGCTCACATTATGACATCCATATTTAATTTAACAATAAATCATATTTTCATGGACTAGAGTATTGTATTATAACCTCACTGTTTTATGTGCATGGGAATGCAGCAAAAGCAGGCTTGTACGTATGTACAACACAGACTAAATGGTTAGTTCATGAGAGCAAGGTTGGAGTGTACAGTGACAACAATAAATAAAAGGTTTTATAACAATTCTTAGAAGTCTGAGGGGAAAAGGACACAAAAAGCTATCCAGAAGGGACTGCATTTAACTCAAAGTTCAATTTTTAAAATCTTCTTAACTGCACCACCTTGCTTACTGTCAGTTCTAGTTCTGCTCTGCACTTCCCATTGCAGTCAGCATTCTCTGTATCTCATTTTCTTTTCTGCTTCATTCAAGCATATTTAAGGAGAAAATTAACACCATCAGAATCTTCAGCTTTACCCATCCTTTTCTCCTCACAATCATTTCTCCTATTTGCCCTGCATCTTTTACTGCTGACCTTCTAGCTGACTCCAAATTAAATGTTCATATGTTTCCTATTTACTTCCAAATCTAGTCCTGCTTGTTCACATTTATTCTTGCTCATCTCCCTCTTATTTGCCTCTGCTCATATCACATCACATCATCCTCAACTTCTTTACTTTCTATTTCTACTGACTTCCAGGACCTACTTCTGGCAGCACTCTGCAACCTAAAATTCATTTAATTCATTTTTTCCTCCCCATCAGCATTGTTAATAATCTTCTACCAGCCAGACTATGGAATATCTTCATTGCTCTTCTCCATCAGCTGGCAATAGTTTACTCATATTTGCACTGCTCTCCTCCACAGATTTTATACAACTACATTATCTTTTTTAGAAGGCTCCACTTTTCAAAACCAAGTACTTTCAAATACCATTTTTTCTTTTTGGCAGCCTTGATCTTTGGCCTAGATGTGATCCTTAGGATACATTACATAAAATTAGGAAAGACCAACTGTAGTAAAAATATTAGACTACTCCGACCCGTGTTCTCTTTTTGCCTCTCATGCAGCTTTTTGTTCGTCATCTCTTCATGCATTGTATCTAAATTAGATTTTCAGTTCCTTGGGGTAAGAAGACATCACTTTCATTTATCTGTAAAGCTCCATGCATGCTTATGGCTCTGTCGAGGTGCTAAATATGTATATCCACATTTATTAAAATATTGATGTTTTTATCTATTCATATATTGCAGAAGCAACATGGCAGCAGTTGTACACATTTATAATAGCAATGATATGATTTATAGTAGCTGCATGCTGCTCTCTATTTCCTAGTTTGTATTTACATTGCTCTTTCTGATCTTTTTAACTAACTAAAATATAAAAATCTCAATTTTATTCGACAGTATTGATGTACCAATTCAGGACTGCTCCTGGCCTCCAAAATATTGTAATTTAAATAGTCCTGATGACAGTAAAAATTTTAGGAATTTTGGACATGTAGTTTGAGAGGCACTGAAGTACTCTGATTTTCAGAGCGTAACTCGTTCTAAAACACAGGTTGTTGAAAATGGAAGATCCTTATTATTTTGAAAATTTTGGATGACAAAATTAACATAACTAGTGTAAATATGTATCTTAAAAGTTAGGAAGGTTTTTAATGAAAAAAAAAAGATAAAATGGTGATTCTATCAATCTAATTACAACATACTAAAATATTTCTATTAACAAGTGCCAGAACAAACTGTAGATATAATCTCCTTTGTAGTCAAGCATGTTTATTTCTTGGTTAGTCAAAAAAGTAAGTAGATGTTTAAATCCTACAGTAGAATCCACACAGTCTCCTGTCATGACTCAGAGCCCCTTGCATGGATGAGTCTGTACTCATAATTTCAAAAGTTAGCTCAAACGATAAGGAATTATTGTAGAGTAGACACTGTATGCAAAGCAATTAAACTGTTATGCTTCATGTAACACTTAATAAATGGTTAAGCATTTAAGCACTGAATAAAGTGAACATCTTTGAGTATCCTGCTTTGCATCAATCTGAGCTGAAAACTTGAAATGGGCTGCTCATTTGTGGGTCATTACGTGTGGAGTGGCCTTGACAAACTCTGTTTACTCAGAGCAGCAGGCACAAAGTCACATGGGGATAATGTTGCTGACATTTCTTCACAGAGTGCCTTACAGCTGATGGATTTAATAGCTGTATTATCTTTGTACAGAGGGACCCATTTCAGCCAGCTTTCCACCATGCTATTTTACTGGATAAAATGATAAACTTAATGTTGAGCTGCATATATAACTAAACCTGTGTAAGGTTGCACTAATTACACTCAGACCATATACACATTCAAAAGTATTTTTGGACTGAACAAATGGTAAGGGCAAATTTTACTCCACTCTTCATGTCTTCCAATAGCATCTACCTCCAAGCAAGTCCCATTCATTTGTTACTATGCATAAAGAGGTCTGTGTTAACAAATGCATTAAAGTGGGATTCATCAGACCTACCCTAAATATTTACTCAGGATAAGCTGTTGTACATTCTAAAACACTGTCAAACAACTAGATTTAGTAAATGGATTCCATTTCATCAAATGGTGAGAATTCTGCATTTATTAATTTCTTTGCATCTTCAGAGAAACCCAAATCCAGATATCTTGTCTACAAACCTAAAAGTAAACACAACTCCTTGGTAAAACTGCTGTCCAATGCCAACTATTGGTTTCCAGACATGGCTTGGGGCCAGATATGGAACAGCCCAGGAAGTGCTCTCCAAAGACAGCTGGTAGATGCCCTGTGTGCTTCAGAAAGAAAGAGGACCTATCAATTGGTTTCAATGCTGGAGAAAAGTCCTGTGCACCTTCTACTTAGTTGTAGAAAAAGAGTTAATTTTTGCATAATTGCAGCTCCAAACTAAAAGGAAGAAGATAGAAAGACAGCTTTTAAGTGAACATTTTAACAAAAGTAAGGACAAAATGTGAAGAATATGAACAGCAAAAGTGAAAAATAAGCATGAGAATGGAAAAATGGCTACAAAATATTATTGAACAATGATATGACTTTGATGACTTCGATCACTTTGGACAAATACAACAGGGTTACTAGCTGTTATCTAAATGAACTGATATCTTAAAATGTATTTCACTTGCTACATAGTGAGAAGATCTACTTCCAGTATATCACTTTAGAGAATACTACAAACAGAAGGAAGGTGAGGAAGGAATTTCCAGAAGATTGGAAATTGGACCAATACAAAAACTATAGGTAAAACATAAAAGCAGAGTTTTTCCAGTGCTGAGGAGTTTTGACCACCGTGACACAAAGGCAGAAGCTGAATTATAATGACTTAATGGCTGTGTACAGGAATTAGTTGTTACACAGACCTCATTGTGTGTGGGAGGTTGTATTCTGGAAGGATATTATGAGATGCAATGGTCAGATTTTTAAGTGCACTCAACTTTACATCCTGCACAATGAGAAGTATGAATGATACGCACTTTTTAATGGGGTTGCTCTGCACAATGAAGAACTTTGACCTTACAAAACAGGCTTAGAAATAATGTATGTATGGAGCACCTTTTTCTTTGTTTCCACACCAAGATTAAAACTACTTGTTTTCCTTTCAGCTAAACATTTTTTTTTCTAATCACATCACTTTACTCTGATTACATAAGTTTTAGCTTCGAGAATCATTGGTAATTGCTGAATGCAAATAAGCACAGAGTAAAATTATATTAGGTTTGCACAATTGATCTTTCATAGTTTTGAATGTTGACTTTTAAAATTTTATGTAAAATCAGTCTGAAATACTCCCATAGTTGACTGGCATCAAGTAGAGCAGGGTCACTTTGGGAAAACCCATTCTCAGTGATGTAAATTATAGGGTTATTATATGTATCCTAGAACAAGAGAGAGCAGAAGTTTTATTCAGAACAGATGTAAGAAAGCCCATAAAATCAGATGCATTACCCTCTATCTTTTCTAAGCTACAAACTAAAACTAGTTTTCATCAAATTGCACTGACCCTATTAACTTAATTTTCCATGAAGTGACCTTTTATGACTAACAATGGAAAAGCAAAACTGTGCAAATATCCATGAAGACAGTGAAATGACTTATTTTAATGAGAAGACTAAAATATCTTTCCTGCATTAGCATCTGCTTATTGTCACTGCTCCTTAACCCCTTGGTACTGGCAGTCACCACACGTCTCCTTGCCAGGAGGAGATGTATGCCAGGAAAGCCTTACTGCTGGCATCAGAAAGATAATTTCTGGAGTTCAAAAGATGATATAACACTCGTGTGTCATTTCAAATTGTAAAACAGATATCAAGTACAAAGGTAATGGGAAAACACTAAGGCTCCTACTCTTTCCAGCCAGCATGAAAGATTAAATTACAAATCCCAAGGTGACTTGTTTATTTATATCTTGTACAATATCTTATGCCATCCAGATGGGCTCCTCAAAAACCTTCTGCAGAATTCATAGAGGTTCTATCAATCTGAGCTATAGACACAAGTCCACAGTGTTTTTTCCAAATGTTCCTACAACTGCATCAGGGTTTAGCAGTTTTACATGTTGAAGCTGCCTTGTAAGTTCGGGTACCAATATTTGGGCTATACTTTTTTAACAACCACCTTAAGAAAAACATAAGGCCCATTAGTAATTATCAATCAGTCTCCAAATGTTCTGAAGCAGTAATTTACATGAATATCAATGATATTTTCAGATCTCTATTCACTTCTGTTTTTTAAGGATTAGGACAAACCAAACTGATACAGGGAGCAGGATGTCATTTCCCAGGTTATTAATGCTTTTGCAGTAGGAATTGACTCCTGAAAATATCAAAGGAAATAAGAAAAGGTTAATAATAATTTTGTTACATTTTAACACTGGAAGCAACCTCACTGCACATTTTCTCTGTTATGAGATGCAAATATTTTCTCTCAAGTGCATGCTGACTAGTGTTACAAGACCCCAGAATTGGCAAAAATGCTCAGCATACAAAATCTTCCAACCAGGCACATAAAATGAAATGAGGATGCAAATTTTCAAAATAGATCAGTGGACAGCAACTCCCCAGGAAAAACATAATTCTGATGGGTGCTGGTCACATGAAAATATAATCCTTTCATTTAAATGCCTGAATGGCAGCCTGACTGCATGTGCAAGATACAAGTGTGTTGGAAAAAGCCTGATGCTTGAGAGCCTTACAGGTAGATTTGTTCTAATGAAAGCATTTTTCTCCTTGAGAACTGTGTCTTTTAAAAACTTCAGTGCCACACTCAGCAAGGTAACTAAGCTGATCTTTTATGATTTCAACTTGGTTAGTTGGATTAGCTGTTTCCTCCAGAATGTTCCATTCTCCATCATTGTGCCAGCATCAGGACAAAGACACTCAGTGTATTCAACATTTTGCACTGGTGTGAATTCAACATTTCACTCATTAGATCTGCATGATATTTAAGGCTTTTCATTGAGTTCTACTAGATTTTAGATGGAGTTTGAGGCACTGGTCTCTTTAGCCACCAACCAGAATGTCTTGACAATAGTTTATCCAAGAAACCATCTCTTACCCTTTTACACTGCCACTGCTGCAGACTGCTCAGTCCTCAGACTGCAAGAAGGAATTAGCTCTCCTCTCTAAAAGCTCATGACTTCTAACCTTTCTTGTCCTCTCTTGCTAAGACAGAGATCAACTTTAATTTCCTGGATGTGTTGTTAAAGCTGGCCAGTACTGGGATGTATTTCCAGAGGCTTAAAAGGAATTCACCTTCTGTACAGATTTAGCAGTGGCTGACATGAATATGTTTCCTAAAGGACTATTTTTATGCTGCTGAGAGGTCACTGTAAGTTTAAATATCAGGATACTTTAAGCTCTCAAATAGGCATTTTTAATTTTGCTTACATCCAAACACAACTGTATTGCTTTTAAACCTTCTGAAAACACTAGATATTGAAATACACATCTTAAGCTCTGGTTCAAAGAGTATCAATTAGCTTGCTCTTTTACTTGAACTATCTGGTTTAGTGCAGTAATTGGAAAAGGCCAACAGTGGCTTTGAATTATTATTTGTTAAGCTAAGAGGCTCCAGACAGGAATAGGTCTCTCTCATGCTGGCGGAATGTAGAAGTCAGTCAGTCTTTGCTTCAGAGACTTGGGTTAAATATACCAAAGTGTTTAATAACCTCAGAAACCTAAATTTCATAAAAGTTTTGTGGGTCTTAGGCTACCACATATCCTTATAAGACATAGGTGCTTGTGAAATATCTATCCCAAGGCCTTGCTGCACTGAAAGACAGAACTGAGAAATGTCTACAGAAGTTAAAAACACAGCACAAAGGAGGAGGAGGAAGACTAAATTGCAAAGGTGAATAAAATGAATGGTGAGGAGGTTATGTATGCCTTAGATCATTATTAACAGTCTCTGAAGCAGAGATTTTGTTTAATCCAAAGCGGGAAATTTGTTCTATACTTCTATTATATATTCCTTGGTATTTTCAGATTCAGCTTACTGGGTATTGATGTTTGAAAATGCCAACACAGGACTCCACACTACTTCTTCTAAAAAGGACAGTATTAGACTTCAACTTAGCCCAAATTCAAATGACTGATCTTAGGGATTTCTGCCAAATAGCTTTTTTAAGACAACATTTACTGCAGCAATCCATTATGAACTCCAGATTTAGACAGTGCCTTCTCCTAAACAAACAGGTGCATACACATCCCTTAGCATAGCAAGACTCAATAAGATTGTTTACAAAGTAATTCACAATAAATATCACTAGTTTGCTTTTCCTTCCAAATGCAGCACCAGAAACACATTAAATTCTGAGGAGATACGTGCCTGTGCCTGAGAACGCACCCATGCAAAAGAGAAAGGAATATACTGGAACTTAAATTTTGAAAAGCAAATTCTTACAATTTTCAATAGCAATTAGCAGCAAATGCATCTTGTTACTGCAGCTTTTGAATGGGGACTGAGTGTATGTTAACTTTTTGCTGATGAGACTACAAGGTTTACTACACAAGCTTAAACTGGGAAAAAAGAGATCTTTTGCTGCTACTGGATTCTGTCCTCTCATATTAAGAGTAATCCCTACCTAGAAGACACTAGCATTTCTCATTCTAATTTTCAGATTATAAATTATATAGTACAATTTATAACATTTAAGTGCAACCAGCTATCATTTATTTTTTACATCTCAATTAAACACCTATATTGGAAAAGATTTATGTCTATTGTTAGAAAATGAAGAGAAATAGAACTGCATGCCTGAAAAATGTGAATGTCAAGTCAAATTTCCAGGTTGTCTTATACTCTCCAGAGTATAAGATCTAGTTTTTCTGGTTGCATCTGCAAGTCAGGTAGAAACAGAAATACAGAAGGAAACATTCTGAGGAAGTGGGTATATAAGGGTTTTGTGGAAATAACCCAAAATTTTGGGATTACAGATATTAAGGAGCAGTTTGTCTCTAGAAAATGAAGGGTTGTTCTTTCCTCCTTTCTATCCTCTCCATTCTGATTCCCTACCTTCATGCTGAAGTGAGGCATAACATCAAATTCTCACAGACTCAATATCCCCGTGTCTACAACTTGTGTCTTCTTCTGCACTGACACCTAATGTTTAGCAGCTCAATTGTTCTGCTCAGGGCACCTTGTAGGGTAAAAATAATTGTACAAAAATACTTTAAAAACTTGGTGTAAGCTTTAAGCTAAAACCTGATACATCTTAGGAACAACACATTTACAATATCACTACTTTAAAAGACCCTACCTCCACCAAGTTAGAAATGGAATGGTTTTAAAGGTTTTCAAATGTCCTACATCTTAGGTGTGAAATTGGTAGTGAATCAGTTGGTGTGAATGATTTTATTTGAAAGGACATTGCTTTAAGCTTTCTAATTCTTCACATGCTCTTTGCAAAAATGTTTATATAGAAGATGATGGCCTTTCCATGCTATGCAGTTACAATTGCTTCAACAGATCACTGCACAGGAGAAGTGAACTCCTGCCTAATGAAAGCTGGCCTACTTGGAGTTCTGCCAATGCCCTTTCGTTAAATGTAAAGTTCATAATATTAATCAGGCAACTGCTTATACTGGGGATCAAGTGAACATTTTCTGAAATTACAGCTGAGTTTTGTCAAAATGTCTGCTTTCCTTACCAAATGCATTCAGAATGTCTGCTTGCTATCTCCCACTCTGACAACTAAATAACAAAGCCCATTCAGTAGGCAGCTTGCTGGGTTTTACAGTGCCTGCAGCCCCTGTTGAAGGAATATCAGTACAGGAAAGAAACCACAACGAGTCAGCCAAATTTAAATTCAACACACCACAAAAAGCATTCTGAGGGAAAGACAAGCTGTGCCAGTGAAAGTGGGCCACGTATTGTAAATTTTGGTGGCAAGAAAAAGCTTCAATTCAAGCCTCTCTGGGATACTGGCATATGTATCTGGAATGCTCTGCAGGGGAAAATGGCTGGTTGGTCTGTTTACAGCAGATTTACCAGCCCTCCTTTTCTCAAATCTTGCAACAAAGGCTCTTCCACTCTCTGGTGAAAACCTTAATCTGCAGGATGCAGAGGATAGGCTGCTGTCTACTGAACAGCCAAGCTCTACATGACCAAAATTCTGCAGAAAAATATTGCTTCTGCTGGTACCCTCCTAGTACAGATAAGGAAAACCTGAAGAGTATTTTCTAAGAAGTCCTATCCTTTGTAGCCTTCCATTTTTGCAGTCTTCAAACCAGGAGAACAAAGGAATTGCCAAGGCAAATACTGCCCTAGAAGTATAAAGATAGATATCTTCTTGGTAGAACTGAGATGGCAGAAGAGTAGGAAGCGGAATTGAAATTCAGAAGTTCATTCAAATATACTTTTCTTTTTTTCTCCCTGGAACATTATCCTCCCAGCACACCAGAGATCTCAGTCAGCTCCTCTGACTCTCCCATCATTTCTGCTTCAGCTTCAGTTGCTTTTATTTGTCACAATTCTCTTTATTTCTTCTTTCTTTCATTCTCTTTGTTCTGTAGGCACAACTGCCCTTTCCTGTCTTTCCCTAGTGAGTGACCTTAAGCTCTCCCCCAGTCCACACCAATGGAATTAAAATAAATTAATCAGAAGTGAAACAGATTTTATATCTGACTTCCACCAATCTGACCAGTTTATTTATTTACACATATACACTGCCTGCTGAGACTGTGAAAACTCTTCTTTTCAGAGCTTCTGTTTGCCAGAGAACTAAGCATAGTTCCTATCAGTCTGAAGAATCCTCTCCAATTTGCTAAAGAAAAATGTCTGGGAAAAACATGTCCCTCAGTGCAAAACAGTCAATGTGAAGTTCAGCACATTGGAATATACTGATAAGCTATCTAAATGCACTTGCCAAATGAGATAACTTGTCTATTGTAAGCCATCCAAAAATATTCTCATGGCTAGGATCCCTGTAAGTATAAACATTCTGATGAAGCAAAATGATTTAGAGTTACAATTAAAAAAACTGGAGTAAGCAAAAAGATACATAGGAAACATAATAATAATCCTATCCCAAAAGATTGTGCTATCCGAGGGGATCTAGAATATTAATTAGTAAGTTGTTGCAAACCTATAAAAAATCATCCCATAATTACTCTGAAAAAAAGTTGCAATTTCAAAGCTACACTGCAGAATAGCATACTGGATTAATTATGCCAGACTGCAGCAATAACCTTGAATTAAAGCTGCAACCTTCTATTTTTAAGAAACAATTGCCTTTCTGGTTGATGAAACCTGTCGTCCCATCAGGTAACAGACGTGACCAGGAAAGAGAAAAGCAATAATGAGTCAATCCAAGCTGTTTGATACATTTCAAATCTTCCTCCCACAGAGTGTAGCTGCCACAAGCTACATCACCAGTCTGGTTCTTGAAAACTCGATCTCCTCCCTGATGGGTGAATATGTCCCAGACATTAGGGCCCTTTCCATCTGCATTCCAGCCTTCTGCTGGAAAAACTAAACTTGGTCATTACACTTTTGACATCAAAAGACATATGTTGCAAGTAAATATTTAGCACAAAGTAGGCGCAAATCCCTGAAAATCCCATGGGCAAATTGAGAAGTATTCTCTACCCACTCCTTCTATTATTTAAAGTAACATGGAACTTTCAAGCATTAATATACATTTGCATTAGGTTTTGCATTTATTCATATTTTTACTTGCTGCTAATTATTTGAAAATTCTGTTTTAAAAAAACATGCAGACTTCTAACAGTCTTCATACTTCCTTAGCCAAAAATCAGATGTTTGCCACTCTTGAGATATTACAGGTTTTCACAAAGGGCATTTTCTAATGCAACTACCATCCATAAATGTAAAAGATCAGTCCATATCAAAGAAAGCCTTTAGGGTATGAGAAATACATCCAACAAATAGGCACTTATGGCTTCCAGGATGTCCTTTGAAAATCCTGACAGTTTGTTAAAAAGAAAGGAATGCCATTATGAGCCATGGCCCTAGGCATATACAAGCTGAATTAATAACACAGCTCTAAAAAACTTCTGCTTTTTGTTTAGCCAGACGTTCACAGAAATTAATTTTGAATGTTCAAAAGCACTGCACCATTTTCCCCAAACTTTCAGAGTTTTGGGATATTTCTTCACAATTCTAAAATTAAGATACACAGATTACCATTAAAATATTCAAAATATAGCTGTTGTCTGAGATCTAACAACATATAATATTTGATTAGAATAAATGCACCTCCCTTCATTACAAGCTTCTTTGTCTTTCTTGAGCCATGCTATAGCTGAGGCAAATATTACATTTTTTGTGGAGAGCTCTATAAACTTACTTCCCTCTGTAAACCCCTGTAAAGTGTGATTTAATCATAAAATTGCAATTAACCTCAAAATGGACAACTTCATTTACCACCATGATTTTTCAGAGTCCCAGTGAACACACTGTTCCAGGGTTATTCTTTAAAAACTAAAATGACATTGTGTGTTAAAATTATGTATAAATTAAATATCAGTTGGGTTATAAGATTAATAACTATATAATAGCTACATATCAATCCTCAATAAAAGTGTTTTAATAATCAATTAGTATCATTGAAATTAGAGATGGAGGAGAACTATTAGGAGGTCATTGAGTCCATCCCCTGCCAACGCAAGATTGCTCCCTTAAGTATATTCAGTACTTAATATACATCTGTCTTATTAAATCTAAGTTTAATGCAAGGTTAAGCATATTGAAGACACTTAATTTAAAGCATTACTAAAATCTGTAATATCACTTCTATAACCTAGCTTTTCAGAGATCATTGTCACATTTCATGGTCTTTACAGAATTTTATTGCAGCACACGAACACCCATACATCTACATTTGGTTGGTCAGTAAATTAAATTTTACATGGGACAACCTTCAAAGTAGGTCAAATTTTAGATCCAGACCGTTTGAGTTCTTCTTAATCTCAGATTTTGTCAGACAGTTGGTGGTCTGTCTGTATGCTCCTCAGAAAAATACAATACTACAAGTTTTCTGTATCCTGCTTCAAATTTCAAACATGACTGCTGAAATAAATAGTCATCTGAGAGAAGTGCAGGAAATAACAAATAACAGTAATTCTTCGATGGTACCTAGAATTTTGAAGCCTTTAAGAGCAGGCTTCCTGCACCATATTGATTTGATACAGCTCTTTTTTCAGTGTGGTTGGAGTGAAGGGAAGAAAAAGCTGCTGTAACACACCTTCAGTTAAGAATCATCATCTAGAGCAGAGGCTGGATGATCCTCCTTTTTTGTCTGCCTTCCTCCAGCAAAGGAAGTGGGAGGGAGGACGAGAAGCATTTGATTATCAGCAGAGTATAGCAGTACTACTGCAGTGGTCACCAGCCACTGTAAAGCCCTGAGTGGGGCTGTAGCAAACAGAACCCTGTTCAAAGAGACTTCTCTGGGCAGCATGGAGCATCTGAAGTGTAGGAAGGAATCCAGCCAAGGCAACAGAAAGCTCCAGATACACTAACACATCCTGCTGAGCCACAGTTAGTCTGCACAGAGCTCTGCTCTGCTTCAATGAACCAACCCTGCACCTCTAAGCTGGTTCAGAACTCCCATGCTACACAGCACTCCACAGCGTAGACATAACTGGAGTTTTAGTGAGCTTTGGGGCCTGGAAAGGACTGTGTTGAGGAACTTATTTTTCATTTAAAACACTTAGGTGTGAATTTGATACCAAATCAGCACATGACATGCCATCAAGTGAATAATATAAATTATTATTACACATGTTCCCCATACTCTGCAATTATTACAACAGAAAGAAATACAATGCTTTTCCAACTAGTGAAGTTACTAAACCAGGAATGTTACTGATCAGAGTATTTAAGTTTTCATGTACTTTTCCAAGTACACTTTTCCTCTAATTCAGCTGTCCTTTAACCTTTGGGAATGAAATTTTCTTGACCTGGTCTCTGACCAAAAAGCGTAATTTTGTTTGAATTAATGCAGTTCCATTATTTGGCATATGAAAGAAGTGAAGAAAACCACTTTTACTATTAAAAGAATTTTTTTGCAACTTTTCCTAAAAAAAAAAAAAAAGGAGAAAAAAAAAATCAAGCAGAGAGTTGAAATTTAGCATAGAAATGGCCCTCAGTAAGAAGAAGTGCTTTTGAATGTTCTGGTGCAAATTGATTTTGATTTGACTGAGTCATGAACCTTTGAAATCTGCACTTTGAGCATGCAGAGTACAATTGGTATGATTTTTTAGCGCTTTGAAATATACAGAGTGGAGAAGGTTGTGCTGTGCATAAATACATAGCTGACAGTAAAAAATAAAGTAGCCTGTCAGCTCGGGCCTCTTCCACTGTGTATCTTGTGATATGCACAGCAACTGAGTTTGGACTCTACAAGAACTATTGCTTCAATCACGCTGCCTCGAAGTCGGAAACTGCACAGCCTCTGAAGCTTTCAGGAGAAGGAATTCCCTGTTGAGTTTCTTACTTCTGCAGGAAAAGGGTCATTTGAGTAGTGTCTAGACCATATTATAGATTTTTTTTTTATGTTTTCCCCACTCAGAAGCCTTAAGAAAGTTCATTAAAAATACATTAAGAGAACATTAAAGTTGCACATCTAGCCACTCAAAAGGCAGGAA
Organism: Notiomystis cincta; assembly: GCA_013398075.1. NCBI lineage: Eukaryota > Metazoa > Chordata > Aves > Passeriformes > Notiomystidae > Notiomystis > Notiomystis cincta. The sequence goes on along the minus strand of VZRX01019233.1, from coordinate 106,294 downwards.
ATTATAATGCACACACAATTCACATTTTAAAAATTAGTTAGAAGAGCTATGTGCATTGCAGGACTCAAGTTAGAGTCTGGCCCAGAATATTGATTCCCTGGGAACTGCGAGCTGTGCAGTCTATTAGGTGAAGTGAACTGAGCTCGTTAAAAGGTACCGAGCATGGGCAAGTACTCTCAATTTCAGCAATAACCAGGAACTAAAGGCTACATCCTCAAAGACAATTTAGGATCTACAACTCCCATTTAGGTACTGAAATCAATGGGAGTTAAGTGCCTGTATGCTGCAGGGTATAATATGAGAAAATCAGGTCTATACGTATTTTGAAGGTTTATAAAGACGCATTTATGAAAGGATAAAGTTTAGAGGGGTTATGGCTGTAAATGTCCCTGTGTTTATGTGTTTATATTCCCTAATCTGCAACATATTTTCATATTGTAATCAGCAAATCCCTTCATCAATCCCTCTATTCAGCTGGGAATATGACACATGTCCCTGGGTGACAGCCTCCACGAGTCCAACTGTTAACCTCTCAGTCCTCTGTTTTTCATTATCTTTGGAGACCAGTTCCTAACTGAAGACTTCTTGTGAGTACTGATGTCTGATGTAGTTCTCCCATCTAGCTTCAAAATAGCCATTAGCAACCTACTTGAACTAGCTTGACAGAAAGGATATATACAAGAAGTAGATGAAAATATTATTTATAACTGCTTCCTCCTCTTCCCCACACTAATAACTAGCTCCATTTCCATTACCAGCCAAATTCCTGAGATTTGAAGCATCTTTTACCCTCTTCTCGCTCCTCAAGTCAGAAGTGTTTAAACAGAAGTGCTACATGGGTTTGCATCAGAAGTAGTGACTACATAAAAAGGCAAAGATCAAACACTCTCCTTCCTGGATCCAGACTTTTTGTTCACTTAAAACTTCTTTAACACTTTGATAGCTAAAATTTGACACCTTCAATTTGATATGCTGCTGTAGCTGCACCCCAAGCAAATCCAACTGGAAAAGCAATATCCTCCAGCAGCAGCTGCAGAGGACAGGTGAATACACAGCATTATGTGTGCTGTGGAGATGTTGGTTTCATTTGCAGACAACACTTCCTGGCTTGATCACTCTTCCACTTGTTACAAGCAGATTCTATATGGAAGACAAAAATAAGCCCTGTGCAGCTTCACACACTGAAGGGTAAGCTATGCACTTTGCATATCTCAGGATTAAAGCAGAGAGGTTCAGTCAGCTACCAGTGAAAGTGGAAAAGGCAGCAGTGGAAAAGACTACAGTGGTCATGGTAAAAGGGCTCCTCCTGGTACAAAGAATTAATTCACAAAACAGATCCCTCTTTCCCTTCACTTGCCTCTCACCTCCCATCTCCCATACAGAGAACTTTGTGGACCCTCGATTCAACATAATTCCTTTAGCCACCAGGCAAAAAATAATTTCCACCTCTTCCAGTAAGCTTCAAAAACCAGAAGTCTCTCTTCTTTTCTGGCATCAAAATTAATTTTTCTTTTCTCTTCCAACACCAATAAAACTTGCCTGCAGTGGCTGAAGAAGGATATTTTAGCCATTACATGTTTTGCAGTAGAAACCAATGAGTAGACAAGCAAGATTTGTATGGGAGTACAGACAGAACAGCTATCTTTCTTCTTCTTTAAAACCCCGTGGATGCTCATTTTTTTAGAGCAGCAATGACAACCTTATGGCATGTGTGCCAGAATCAGCATCTGCAGAACAGCCCTCAGGTCTCTTCCTCTACCTTCTGTCAATGCTGTTACTGCTCTCCTGTCAGCAGACTGAAAAGGGAGTAGCAGCAGGAGGAAAGTCAGATAACAAGTGGGATGGGTTGAAAATAGTTTACTGTCCCTTTCCAGAAAACTGCAACACCTGGCTCACTAGATGGCACTACTGCAATTTTTTTTTTTTTTAACTGACTGGTGCTTTTGACCCATTTATTATAATACTACATCCACATTGTTTTTGCTGAGGTCCATATCTGCACATATTGGACTGCTGTAATATATGACCACTCTTCTTCTTTACTCAGCTTACACTCTCTTGATTTTGAAATCTTTCTGGGTGAGGACCTACTTCTGCAAAGCATTATACATGTAACTGACATTTTCTTTCACAATGAAAATAGGAAACCTTAATGTACATAGGGAAGCCACTAATACAGTCAATGCACATACTTTTGCCAAGAATGCACACAACAAAAGAATCAACTTCTTAGAAAAAAAAAAATTCCTTTGTAGAGACACAGGGAAGCTGATTTAATTCCAAAACGAATATTGCAGAACCAGACAGTGCAGATGCAACGCAAAATAAATCAGGCTTTCACAGCAGGCATGTATTTCCTCAAGTGTCTTTCAGAGGAAAGGTAAAAGCCCCTTGAATACAAAGGAACAAAGAGGGAAATGAGGCACGACATACTAATTTTTTCCCAAAACACATGCTGACACATGGTCTAGGCAAACATACAAATCCTTCATGCGTATTATACAGATGACCAAAAATCGATAAAATTAACTAGTCAATGTTCTCTTGTTGAAACAGCATCCTCGGGCTTTCATCTGCAAGATAAGGACAGTTAACAGTAAAATTCACCAGGGCCACCTTAAACCATGATTAATAAGTATTAATGAACCAGAGTAATAATGCTTTTTTTCATGTCATTAAATGCTACTGGTAGGCACTTTTGAAAATGTAAGTAACGTTAAATCTTTTCCTTGAGAGTTATACAATTCAATTTTACAGGAGATATAATAAATATGTAACTCAGTAAGAGGGAGAGAGGGGAAAATAGGAGATAGAAACAATAAAAATCCAATAAAAAGTTTTATAAAAATGCTTAAACATAAAAACAAGGCTAAAAAATGTCACTGCTGATTCTCTATCAGGAATCAACAGAGATGGATTTTGGGAGAGATTGAGTAGGAGGAAAATATTCCATAAGCAGTCTGGGGGAGAGTGAACAAAATTTGCCCCAGAGGTTAAGACCAATTCACAGTAATGAGATACCAGGTTATGTCAGATAAGTAGGCAGATACCGAAAGATGCAGGGCTTCAAAATTCAGAGAAGCTCTGCTTATAGCAACTAAGCTCAAACTTTTCTGGCAATCCAGTTTCTACATTTGTGATTCCATTTCTGGTTGTATTTCTGGATTCATAATCCACTCCTCACTGCAGTGGTGTGGCTTGAAATGACACCTTCGTTAGAACCACGGCACGGCTTCTGAGATACACCCACCTTCTTACTCTGATAATTTTCCCTACACCTAACGAATAACCTGGCCCCAACGTGGTGAACTTCAGTATTTCACAGTCCCATTGCTTTGTTCAACACATGCAGATATAAAGCTTTAAGAGAACTATTAAGCTCTATCCAGAGACAATGTTTTTCCAGACTATGTTTAAGGTCTTTCCATTTGCACTGGCACATACGTAACCAAATGAGCCCAAGCCAAGTATTCGTAAGAAAAAACAAGCAGTATCCAAATGCATCTGGAGAAAGATTTTTTTTGGTCAAGTCAGTAAAAAGCAGGAGTAATTGGTCCTGCTAATAAGGGTTAGCAAATAACTTTACAAAATGCGAGATCTTTTATTAAGGTGATAGATGAATAGGTTTTGGTGTCAGACTTTAAGTCGTGGGGTTAATTATTATCAGAGGAATTGTATCTTGTCAAAAGAGCATTTTCCTGCCTGAATTGATGTTTCCTATTATACATATCTTTAATAGTATTTACTATGGAGTTAGAAATTAAACTTTGAAGGGGTGCTGAAAAGGAAAATCTTGTTCCTGAAATTTTACAGCATGCATGTGCCAGTAGAAAGACATACCTTGTTTGGAAGCAAGACTGTATGTCTGAAACAGCCAAAGATAGAAGTTCATACCTTCTGTGAGTTCTCTTTGTAATTGCTACTCATAAATTTAGCTCCTCTCCCTGGCAACATAATAGAGCAGCTACTGAGAAACAAATTTACTAAAATACTTTGAAGTCAGCCAGACAAACTTGATTTTTTTTTAATAGTAATACAAAATTAATGAACAGAGAGCAGAAGATATACTATCATATGTCTGACTTTTAGTCATATACTGTTTTCTTTAAGATATTTTAGCACTAGGCTTAAGGTGTTCTCAATGCAGACGGTTTCCACCTTACACTGTAGCTACAGTAGAAAACTCATAACTTTGATTCTCTAAATTCAGCCTTAATTAGAAGCCTCTCCTGGATTGTTGATTAGCCTTTCTTCTCCCATCACCAATGTGTCAAAATTCTGTTCCCAAACTTAAATCAAATTGGAAATGAACCATCATGTTGACTGAAATGAAGGGTGATGACAAACAATGAAGGGTAATGATAAACAATAACTTTGAAGGGAGGTATTTAGTGTAGTACACAAAGATTAGTATTACTTCTGATCTCATTTAATAGCTTCAATAATGAGCTAGCAGAGGGAGTAAATGGTACATTAATGAAATCTGCAGATCTATTAAACTAGGAGGAGCTGAGCACACTGCTGAAAATGGAGAAATAATTCAAGGGTTCTTGGGAAGATTAGAAACACAGGCAGAATATTGCAATGAGATTCCATTTAGAAAACAGATGAATAATATTTTGGTAGAAAATCAACAGATGGTAACAGGTAAAAATCTGGAGAGCTATAATGCTGGAAGAGATTTAAAATTAAGAACATCAGGAAAACAGGAAGGAATCTGTAACTGAGCAGTAGATATAAACTGTGAATTTTGGGCAAAACTATTAGAGAATAAGTACACAAGTAATGACTCATCTTAAAGCAGCTCTACAACCATTAGTTCTCTTCTGTGTATAGCATAGGCACTGGAAAAACAGACTATCAGTCAGATGGTTAGAGATTTTACAGCTATGGAATTTTTTCCTGGAAGAAAACTTAAAAGTAAGCCATTCATATAACAGTGTTGTCCTTCATAAAGTGAATGACATAACAGTGAGCCACTGGCTAAAAAACATAAAAAAGCCTGAGACTGAAGAAATAAAATATTCTCCCACTGCTTCTGGTAATTGCATCATGCAGCTTGAATTTTTTGATATTCCTGAGGAAACTGCCAATGGATTACCAGCTGTTATGAGCTTTCCAATACCAGATATATGTGCACAATATCTTGGAGACCTAAAGCTAGCTGTGAGCAAGTTAGTTGCATTTGGGGAGCTCACACCAATTAATCTTGCTGGGAATAACTCTACAGAAACTATAGTGGAGGGCCAAACCAGTGTTACATTACTCGCTGTACCAGAAAAAGTCTCAGCAATTGAGCACGGCAACAGCATTAGGATGTATAGTATGTTTGTAAAGTGATATTCCATATTGGTCATCAGTCTTCAGAAGACCTTGATAGTTCTTGGATGTTGAAGGCAATTGTCCTTTATTGCTGAGTGCCTCCATACAGTATTTTTAAGTGGGCTTGTCTGCTCAGGAGTTTGTCACTGTCACTACGTTGTGACACAACACTGAGTGCGCAGAGCAGGGCGTTGATCCACAGCTTTAAATTTGCACACTTCAGTAGAAAACCTGGCAAAAGCCCTTTCATGTAAAACCATGCTCTACTCATTTATATCTTGGCATGTCCTGCTGTTCCATACTTCTGGATCACTCATCTTTTAGGTGAAAAAGCTTAAAAAAAATGAGCCATCATGCAAAAATATCAGGATTAATAAAAGGAATATATATATATATACATATATATACATATAAAACAGCACAAAAAATACCAGAAGTATAGGCCTGCCTATACTATAGGAAGTATAGGTCCTTGTGAATCTGGTCCCTTGTGAATGCACTCTGTTTGCTGAGACAGCACCCTTTCACTGGTATTTCAGAGAGAGCTGTCTAAATTTTCCAGAAACAGAGAGTTTCAAGATGTTTGCAGAGCTACCTACTGGCAAACCTGCTTAATAGGGTTCTGCCAGGAAAATATCTGCTGCAACTTCTCAGATTGGCTGCAACTGGTTGGAAAGACTCATCTGAATGATTTTAGCTAAACTCGTTAACATTTTTTAAAATAGAAGGCAAAGTCTTACACGTGTTTAAAGGTGGCACAATTTCCCTATTTATGCCATGAATCTGTAGGCTATTTTCCTATACAGTTAAATCTTTAAAATCACATACATAGAATCTTCACTGCACATACCTAATTCTGCTTTAAAATCAGTATGCCTCATTTTTACAATTAGGTGCAATTTGAAATCCCAGCAATTTATCGTCTGGAACATGATTTAAGTTCCCATGACAAGAAGTCAAATTTGCCTCATTTGAAAATGTAGGCCCAGTATCAGTCTGTTTTGCTGTTTCTGAAACTTCTCCCTTCTTAACAGGTTAATCATATATACCCTTAGAAACTTGTAATATTACTTGCTTTTTATTGCTGGAAGACTATATACATGATGTCTATATTATTCTCCCATTCTAACATTCACAACTTACATACTTCCTAGCTCAGGAATGTTTTTTGTTTCTTCTGACCCCACACACCATCACCAAGACAGCAGCAGCCCCTGTCCCAGTGCATCCCAGGAGGCAGAGGTGTGTGCTGATGTCTCATCACCTGGCAGGGAGGGTAAGCATTGCTGAGATGTTTGAATGCTTTCAGGCACAATATCTGTGGAAATCACTAACCAGAGCCAACCAAATCTGAAAGAAAACTGACAGAAAGCCTGAAAAGCTGGTGCAAGTACCATATTAAGCATCAGAGAATACACTTGAAGGAGATATTAGATGCTGGTAGTAAGGGAAATGCTTCAAGCAACCTCCATAAGACCACAAAAAAGCAAAAATCAACACCATCAGTTTTTAAAATGGAATTATCACAGAATTATTTTTTTTTTTATTTATATGCAGGTTTTCTCACCAAAACATTAATAGCCTAAAAGTTCTTAACAATTTTTACTGCCCCTTTTTTTATTTCCCCAAGGTTTAAGTTTTGGTGGTTTTTTTTTTGTTTGTTTGCTTGCTTCTTGGTTTCTTTTAATAATTTTTATTTATTTTAACACAACCATAGAATAAACCAGGAAAGAATTCTGCCCAGACCAATTTTATATTGGGGATATATTGACAAAACAAAATTACTTCAACATTTATAATACGTATAAAATCCTGCAGAGTCCCAATACTTGTTTTCAGAATTAGTTTGAAATAGTGCAACGAGCTTATATAGCACTGAAACTGTATCTTTCATTTTCTTTTTCTTCCAGAAATGCTGTTTCTCATGTCACTGACTATGACTAATGACATTGACTATGACTTCAGCAAATATGCTTGAAAAGCTTCTTCCACCAGTCAGGATTAAGAGATCCCATTATATTAGTGCATTTACATAAAATTCACTTCCCTGTATCAGCAATATAGAACCATCCACTATTAAATGGCAGCACACTATGAGAGACAGTAGTTGATATTACTTTTCAAAAGATTTGTGCTACACCATTATCCTGTAAATATATTTTCCTTTTGCAAAATATACCATCCATTGTACACTTCCTTTTTATCCTGCAAAATAGTAGTGCTTGCACCTGGAAAAGGAGATGTACAACAGTACTTTAATTTGACAAAGTAATTCAGATATCTATTTGAAATTCAGCAAATACAGGTTATTTTTCAAACAACTTGAGCTTTATACACACATATGCACATATATACACACACATATATATAGCATTCCAAACAGTATTACAGATGTGTAGTGATGTCTCAGGACTATGTTATTCTGGAAATATCACAAAACATGTACCTGACCCTGAAGCTAAACTAATAGAATAAAATGAAAAACAAACAAACAAACACAGAAAACCAATAAAACTGTTTAACATAGCTTTCTGTTTCTTGATTTCAACATATAAAAAGATTAACAGATACAGTAGACATAATGGGACAGCACTGACCTTTTTACCATCACAAAGGTTGCCTCCTTAATAAAGAAGTCACATGGATAAATACTATGTCTCATTCAATTTAAGCTCTTTATATCTTCCCTCATATTTTAGCCTGGCACAGAGTAAACTGAACTATGACAAAGTGCAGATAAAATCAAATAAATTTTTCTCCTTCTGATGAAATATTTCAGAATTTTATAATCACATAACAAAACAAAGTGGAGTTTATGGGTAAGCAAGTATATTTTTAGATCGAGCTCCTTTGATTCTCTCTTAATTGCTCATCAGACTAAACTGGTGAATAGACCTAGTAATGGTTGTTGTATGAAAGCTTTTGGCTGCTGAGTGATCAATATCCCATAGGAGGCAACAGTTAGAGCTCTGAGGATGTGGATATTGGGCACACATCCACACCAAGCTCTTAGAAATGTTTCTGGTTCCTCACATTCCCATGGAGTTCTGCAGAAAAGATTGTGGTTTATGTAATTAAAAGACTACATCATGATCTATGGCACAGCTTGGGGTAGGGGAACAAAGGCAACCTTTTATTTTCTAGCCTTTGAAAAGCAGATTTTGTGCATTAGCACTATTTAGCAGAATACATATAGCAGCTTACTAAATGTATTTAAAAGCTGTCCAATGGTGGAGCTACTACCCACAACACTCTCCTCTCAGTCTGAGCCAAGGCAAGAAGTTGTAGCAATAGAAATCTGTTTACCTTTTATGTGGACCTTGCCATTGGTTGCAGCCATTTGTTTCCTTGCCAAAGAGTGAATAACTTTATGTTGAGTTCCAAGTTCTCCAGCAGACTGTGCTCCACAGATTACCAATTATTTTATACTGTTTCTGGCCTGTATTCATGATCTTAGCCTCAGTTTTTTTTTGGTTTGGTTTTCACATTTTTTTTAAAACACAGCCTTTGGCAGTAGCAGGAGAATGGCAGGGGAACTTTTGTTGGGCCTCCAAATTCTAGCATGGAGCCTGCTCCAGCTCTGCAGGAGCAGTCCAATCCAGTTAAGGCAAAGAAGATGATGGGGGCTGAAGCGTTCTCAAAGCAGACAGAATCTTTGGCAGATTACACAATCAAACATTAACAAGTTCTCCACTGGGCTTATGTAATGTGTATTTCTTCTCCAAGGCTTACACTGGGTTCAAATTTATGGAAGCTTAATAGATATGGCAAGAGAGGTAAGCTGACAAGCAGGTGTCATTGGTGTCCCAATTGTGAGTCACTCCTCAGTCAGTGCCTACAGGTGCTAAAGCTATCTTGTTTCCTTTCTGAGAAAATCTCAGGCTTCTGATACACATTTGAGACTGAAAAGAAAAAGGCAGCCAGACTTGTGGCCTGAAACAATGAAGCATAGATGCAATGGTTATTAGACATCTTAAATGAAGTATTTGAAAGGGTCTAGTTCTTGTTTAGCCCGAGTCAGGTTAGAATATGCATTTCTCAATAACCAGATGAGTGTCTTAAATAGTAGGTACTGGTTATCCTGTGCTGAGCTTAAAAATTCCTCTTTTTTTTTTTTTTTCCTTTTTCTTGGCATCCTGGGTATCTTTTTGATAAAAACTGTACTATAATGCTGCATTCTGACAAAATATCTTGGTTCTAAATCTGTTTTCAACAGTAAGAAAAGAAATTAAAAAGTATAGTAATTTCTTTTGAGCATCTTTCCATGCTCACTATTTTCCTTCTTTTAAACATCTTAGTCCAGAATTCCCCAGGGTACAGTGGAAAAAAATACAAATTCTATCACACTTCCACAAGTAGAATACCCAAAGGTTTCCATTTTGGGCTCTATATAGGCTCTACACACAGGCTCTACAAACAAAATCAACAAAAGCTTTCCATTAGTCATTGACAGTTGTATCGAGTCTTAGCTTTTACCAAAACAAAATATTTAATGAACTTGAATAAAATAAAAAGAGGGGAAAATAACATATATATATTATCAAATTTTTTTGTCCTTCAAAATATTTTTTTTCATATGACTGTAACTGATACTTTTAAAGCTACTTTTGCAGTCTTCTTTCAACATGCCTGAACTTCCACTATGTCATGGGATGTTAAGAGGTATTGCAAAATGGATTTGGATTTTTTATTTCACTTTTCTTCTCCTATTCAAGATTAGCCAAGTCCTCATGCTATATTTCTAAGGGTTTTCTAAAGGCTGCAGGTTTGGTATTTTTCCTGCAGTTACAGAACACAGCCCTGGATTGATGCCTAGAACAGATCCAAGATATGTATCTTTCATCATGCTTTGTGTCATGTACTATTGGTTATAGAGCTTGAAACTGTTATGCAGCTGGATTAATGCCTTAACCATACCTTAGCTATTCAAAGAGAAGGTTTAAAATGAACAAAATCTTTGTTCTCCTACAAAAGTTCAGTGAGAACATCAGCATGATAGAACAAGCTGGGAACACTTCCTTAAGAGAAGATCTTGTGATTACTATGACTTCTGTTTATCATTATAACTGTTTATTACCATGGAATACTTTATAGCCATTAATTTCTTTAGCCACTGGTTTGTTCTTTATTTAAAAATAAGGTGATGCTAATTGGAAATATTTTTCTGGGATTTTTCCCTTGAATGTACTGAGTTTTCAAATGAGAGGTGTTCACAGATGAAACAATGGAAGTAGAACACAGTACACAGGGAATAACACTGCCAAAAGACAAAGAATCCTTAAAAAAAAAAAAAAGCTCATATCAATTGTCTCCTGCCATAATACTGGAAGCATTCAGTGTAAAAAGATTACAATGCTGTTATGCACAGATCTTTCTCTGTCCCTGGAAAGACACTACACAGGACAAAAGAGCCCCTAATGAAAAGAGAAATGATTGAAATGATTTTTCAAAAGCCTCACTGAAGATCAATATCAGGATTAGGAAAACATTTAGATCTTCCATCAGGCACATGTCCTTTCCAGAGGACAATACCTATCTGTACCTTCTCACATCCACTGCAGAATTGCCTGGTGCCGAGCACATTTCCAAAAAGCTAAGGAAACATGCAGATAGATGTTTACTTTACAATATAGAACTATAAAAAAGGAAAGCTAGAAGTTTTTTGTTAGCTCTAATTGTCTTTCATATTGAAGTATACACTGATAGCAAATATACAGTTGTGCCTTGTTCTGGCAAGCATGTCTGTTTGAATGTGCATCAAAATTTCAAACTTTGTATATTCCTTCAAAAACTGACATTAATGGATCTTTGTAACTGAAATGTTAAAATGTCAGGAAGAAGACCTGAAACCCAAAATCATGGATCTCAACTCTGCCCTTCTCTGCAGTAACCTGCACATACTGCTGAGTGGATGCTGAAATATATCTTTTCATCCATAACTTGGCAATAGCAAGTTTCCTGTAGTAAATTTACTTTGTATCTTAAAAGTTTAGAAGTTGAATGATTGCCTATTAATACTATAGAATCTCAGCTTCTATAGAGAAGGAAATGGTAAAGGCATGTGTTCAGTACACAACCAACTTAAATACGAATACTGTAATGATATTACAGATTACCTTTTTATCATTTAAATTTTTCCTGTGAATCTGGAAGGGAAAGAGGTGATTTTATAAAAGACATAATTACAGTTGCTTTTGAAGAGAGTTGTGATCACAATCTACAAAGAGGATGGATAAGTATTTGACTATGGGACTAGAATTTTAACAGAGGTGACAAACCTGTCTGAAAACAATAGCTTTTCCATTGGACAGCATCAAAAAACTGCTATGCTTTTCTATTGTGGCTTATCACTGTCATTGCCCACCTATAGCACTTCAAAATTTATCCTCTTCACAATCATTAAAACTTGAATAATATGTTTGCTTAGTTATTCATCACTAAGATAAGTTAAGGAAATTTCTGTTCAAGACTGGAAAAAGCAAAAAAAAAATTATTTGGTCATTTGACTGTAATTCAGGGAATTCTATGGAATAATGCCATTATCCCACTCACAGCATTTGATACTTGTAACCTTCCATGAGTTCACTCGTTCTGCTTACTTCTGCAGGAACTGTTGCATCTTTGTGTTCCTTGACCATGCTGCAATCTCTCCTGGGTGCGTGTCTCCCATGCCATGTCACTGCATCATTTAGTGAGATAAATGCTTGCATGCACTTATTCTGAGACAGGAACCTCATCAAGAGGGGAGGAAATAATTCAGATTTCCAAACATTAGCAATTTCATCATTTTATTTGTTTCTTAAAATTCTGTTTCTTTCTACACAAGATCCATATAAAAAGAAAGACAGTTTGAATAATCTGTAGAAGTCTACTAAATAGGAAAAGACTGGTAAAAAAGCTCTGAAAAGAACATATCTATACTAAGTATTCTCTGAGATAAATTTCAAAGTCTTCAGGTATGAGTCTTGCGTAAAGCTCTGTAAGAAAAAATCCACAACCCATCACGTATGGAAAAGCAAACTGTTACATGACTTAAGATCACAAAAATTGATGATTTTGCCCCCCTCAAACTTAATAAATGAACTGTGATAAAATTGACCTTTGGTCAATGATCATATCTGAGAAATTTCAGCTGTGAAGGTGAAAGTTTGACAAAGTCATAAACAGCTGAAAAGGACAGAAAGGAAACATCAAAAAACCCTATAAATGTCACATCTGGAATACCCTTGCTGTACTTTTACAATGCAGCACAGACACAGACTAAGGTGATCAATGGAACAACAATCTGTCTTAAAAAGAGGAAAAGTATCAAGAAGATTAGAGCTGAGACCATGGATCATCCAGAAGACCACCTGTGGAAGAGTAAGACAAAGAAGAAAAAGAAAGTCTGTTTTAGCCAGCTTCAGTTTCTTGCTGGTCTGACCTTTGAACCACTAAGTCATCAGTTTCCAAGCATCCAGGTTTACTGGCCAATTACTCAGCAAAACATGACATGATCAATGATCTGAAAGTTTTCAGCTGGTTGTATTGATCAAATATATAAACAAAACACAACTGTCAGCTGCTTTGAGTTTACTGCTGATGAAATGATGTTTAAAACAATTAATGAATTAATGCTCAAACACAGATGAAAAAAACCTGAGCTGAGATAAAAGAGCAAAAATGTTTACTACTCAATTAATTTGCTTTATAATTGATTTTTTTAATTGTTTGACTGGCAAAACAGAAGTGTGAGCTATAATTACCAGCTACCTATAATAGCTTTTTTTTTTTAATTTATGTTAATTATTTCTAAAGTGAAGGAAGCAGGATCGCTGGTGCTGCCAAAACCTTTTCAAATTACTGGTGCTAAAAAAATAAATATCAGAAAATGCAAATTATTACAAAATGTGAAGGTTGATTACTTTTTGTAAAAAAACAGGCAGATGAGCAAATGCTATGAAATGCTGAGGCAGGGCTGGGGTACACAAAGGAGTTATGGCAAACTAATGAGCTTCCAGGTGTCGGCTGAGCTTGGGTAGCTTGGGTATTTGCACTCTTAGCCTGGAGCAAATTGGAAGCAAAAGGTGTTGGATAAACCTTCAGAGAAAGCACCCTCTGTTAGCAGGACCAGCCCTAAACAAGAGTCAAAGTTTGCAAAGGCACACCACTTTATGAAGAACAACTTACTTCACTCCTCCTTGACCTACTCTGAAAATAGGAACAATTTCAACTTTTAAAGGCAGTAATTTAATTTCCCTCTGACAGCAATAGAATGATCCAGGACTTAGTACTATCTTGCCTTTTCAGAAGAAGTGTCTATAAAACAGGGGTTGCTTTCAGAAAGAGACTTGGAGTCAAATTCATTATTGGTCTCCTGGAAAATGTAATTTATGCCTTGCTTAGCCAGGTAAGATGGGAGGCAATCTAGCTGTTAGAAAATAAGGAGCTGAGTTAAAGAAAATGGAAAGGGAAAGAATTAAGCATGAAAAGAATACTATTTAAGGAAAGAGTGAAAACTGAGAGATTAATTTACTGTTAGTTCCATTTTATCTCTTGTAAGTACATTTTTTAATTCTTTAAAACTAAGTTCTTCTGCACTATGTGTATTGCCATTATTTCTCTGGAATTGAAAATGTCTGTTTTGTTCAGCAAGTGCACGTTAGAAATCTTGTGCTATTAAAAGATGGTGCCAATGTTAACTATCATACAAAGGATTAAATCTTAACTAAGTAGTATTAAAAAGTGACTCTATAAACCTTTAGGTTATTGGTACTTAAAGATTTTTCAAAGAAAAGAAGACCAATATGAGGGATTAATGGTTAAGGTTATGCAAAATCCACTTAATCAGCATGGCTAATTTTAGCTTTGACTAAAGCTGCTGGCAACTATGTGTATTTTGCTTTGGGGCTTTACTTTTGAAGAGAGTGATGAATACATTTTTGAGGTAAATTTATCTTAACTGAAAGTCTACCTAATGCTCTTTAATTGCTGAAAAAGTGATTTTAATAGCATTTGCATTTAGGAGAGGAAGAAGATCTTCAGCTGTGCATCTTTAAGACCCTAAAATAAGCATTTTATTTTCACATTTATATAATATACTGCTTGAATATAAAGCAGGTGAATTTCATAAACAATACAGTCGTCAGCTTGGGCACTGTTTATGAAGAAATAATTGTTCTCCTGAAAGTACATACTCTATTCAGAAAAGAGCCTAGGAAAACTGGAGCATACTCTGCAGACACAAATACAATGACTTGCCAAACTATCACCTAGGCACAAATGCTGAGAAAGAGGGTCTTTCATTGACAAATGCTACCTAAGCAAGGCATATGCACAGTGTCAGCTCAAGTAGCACAGGCATTTTAAACCAGAAATGTAAACTTGCTAATGCTTACAGCACTTTTACCTGCCTCCAAAATCACAAAGGATTAGATCATTCAACATTAAGTGGATTAAATGTGGTTATGTTCTTAGCTTAAACCAAACTATATGAATACAAACTCTATGTTTCCTGTCCTGTGAGAGTCAGATAAAATCTGACTGCATCTAAAACTGATGGGGTAAGGTGCTGAGAAAGCAAGGGTTGGGCATTTGGTGAACTCAACTTCACAAGGCTGTTAAAATCTTGTGGGAGGAGCTACCTTTTACATTACAAAAATGAAGAGCCATGGTCATAATTCCATAGTGGATGATACAGGGCTTTATCTAGTGGAAAAAGTGGGCAAACCTAGCAGAATTAGACTATTGATTAGCAATTATGTGAAATTTGGGTAAGTGTGCCTATGTTAGCACACTGCAATTATTCACACAAACAAAGTAATGTTATGTTAAAACATGGCAAGATCCTAGCACACTAGTATAGAATAATTTAATTTATCCTAAATTGGAGTCTCTTTAGGTACTTTCAATACTACTTTTTTTCTGTGTCATGAATGAATTAACTAATTGAAATTCATGCTATCCTACACCTGTTGTCGTGGCCTGAGAAGGTCATCCCACCTTCCTCTTCCTCGTAGCATTTCCATAGCACTTTTTCAGTGGAACCTGTTTATCAGCTGGGATCATGAGGCATGATATATTGGAATAGATTCAGTGCATCCAGCTAGGTGAATATTCTGTGTGTGGCAGTGATCAGCATTTTCAGAAGAAAGCACACAAACTCCCAGTGAGCAAATGAGCTTTCTCTCACCCTTTGCTAAGGGCTGGAAAAGGCTTAGGCACCTTCTACCAAAGCTGACGACTGCACGTAATAAAGTCAGTTCCCTCTATGTAAAATTAGGCAAAGTGAGTAGCTGAACAAAAGGCACTTTGGGGAAACACAGAATCTCAACCTGTCAGGAGTGATGCTTTTCCTTCCAGTAGTAAATTTATTCTGTAATCAAAGTTGGGATTAGTTCTGTTTACTTACAGGGTTTGAGTTTCAGCTAACTAGCTGTTAACGCTGTTATTTTGATAGGAATTGTGCAATTGACTAAATACTCACATAAATATTTGGGTGGCAACTTGTGCAGATCTTGGTGCTGCCATGACCATATCACTATACACAGCTGTGTTACAGACTGCCTCTCCTACAGGCAGTATCTGCAAGGGCTGGTGTTAGAGGGTTTTTTCAGTGCATGTCTTGGATACATGTCCCACTAGAAGCCATATGTCCCCCCGTGGCCATGTTAGAAAATCTGTCTTCCAGATTGCAAATGGCAATTAGATTGACTAGACTCAATGAAACTGAGATAACACTGTGCTGTTGCCCTTGTTAAATGTCATCCAGTAATACAATTCTGTCTTTTTAAAATCTTCCTACTCCCACCACCTAGTCTTACTCAGATATTGTCTTTGATTCTTGGTTAGATAATTGCATGGTAGACCACTGCATGGTGCTCTTTGCTACACCTCAGAAGAAGCTGTACCTCTTTGATTGGAAAAAAATTGTTGGTGGAGATTTGTAGGAGGTATGTATTTGAAAATGAATTATGCTAATAGTTTGGCTATGAAGCTTCAAAATTTTAACTTTTCTGTTTTTCATTGTAGACTAGCAATTGGAGAACAGCAACTGTGAGCAGTAAGGATCTGAGCCTGAAATTTCCTATACAGCTGTAATTCAAATTTCTTCTCCTTCAGAGAATCACACAGCCCCCTTTTCCTTAGAGTTGCTTTTTTCTTTTTTCTTTTTTTTTTTTCTGAAGGCATTCAGAAAGGGCATATGTATCTTAACATCTTAACATTTGTTATCTTGTTTTGCATTCCTACTTAGATTTATGTGACCAAATACATTTCTGTAGGGTAGATTTGAAAAACACTTTAAAACTATGAGAACTACTTATCTGTATGTGTTTCTACATAGATGTTTATATTACAGCTTCTCAATTAAAAAAGGAAAAATATTATCCCTTCATATCTTCTAGGAAACATTTCTAAAGATGTATTTTGAGCTATATGCTCTGATCAGACCTCCCTATATCAAATCAGGAGGTTTTTAAGTGAAAGTATTGTTACTTACGAATAAATTTGTTTAGGCATGGTTTTAGTTTTAGAGAAGTATCTATATCCATTATAACTAACAACAAAGAACTGTAAAATTTGGAGGCTGTGTAAATCTCTGTACCCTTCACTATGCAGCTTCAAAATACCAGTGTCTAAAAAAGGGCTGACAGTTACCTGGAATGTAAAAACTGGGATTAGATAGGGTGTACTATTCCCAGAAACTTTTGAAAACATGCCTGGCACATTACTTCCTCTGAAAGAAGAGGTAGTGGTGTGTGGGCTTCTTAAAATGCCCTCACAGCCTGCTGAGAGTAACTTAAAAGATCTCATGTCTTCTGTTTTCACACTGCATCAACTCCAGCCATGTGGGCCTCCAACAGCAGCAACTCCACAGTCACTCTTGTTTACTGCCTATTCCACCCATCATATGCAAAGTTCCCCCTCTGTATATTGCATGTTCCCTTTATTTTCTTCTCAGCAAGCAGGACTTGCAATGGAACATGTATTTGTATGCTGTTAAAGGTTGCTGTCATTCTATGAAGTGAGCATGTCTATGTGGAAATTGAGTTATATGGGAAAAAACCCTTAAATCCATCCATTTTAATGATGTATTTTAAACTCTTAAATTTATCCTAAGACAATACTGTGATTGTGCTAGTACACACATTTGAGGTAGCATTCTTTATGAAGGAGAACAAAATTACCTTCATCTTTGCATCTTTACATGTGGTACTTTCCCTGAAAAAAATCCCCAGTGAAGTAATTTTCTGCTATTTAAAATATAAGCTCATAACTTTTTAACCCCAATCTACCTAATGATATTGTATCCTTGCCCTTTTTAGAATTAACTATTCAAATTGTGTGGTACTTGACTAAAATGAGAAGGCTCACTGCTTATGAGTGCAAAGCCATTCCTGGGGAAGTCAGAAGCAATTTTGCATTTATTTCAACTTTAATGCAATCTGGATTACATTAAGGGTGTAGAAATGACCGTGGCCAAACTTTTACTGACTAGGATTTTATTTGTGGCATATATATATATATTCATTATACTTTAAAATAAACATTACTGAAGTCTATGTGCGGACAAAATCAACTCTTTAACAATTAATAGTATTTGCTTTTTTTTGTATTAAAACACTTTGCTCATTGCATCTGCCTATTCTCTGTGCTCTTCATTTCAGTCTTTTTTTCTTTTTACAAGTGATGTCTTCTTTCAACATTATATTTTTATTCTAACACTAAACCACATTTGTTGTGTTTTATTGTCAGATTTGATTAGCTCACCTGCTGTTCAGGTGTGTGTTACCCTTCTTAACTTGGAAAGGTCGTCTCATAAGAATCTGCAAAACTAACTTGATTATCATCCTTTAAAACTTATAAAAATGTTCCTTTCCTCTAATTGCAATGAGAAGTCTTGACAGTGATGAGACAGCTGATGTTCCTGCTACAATTGCTGTCTGTAAGTCTTACAAAGAGCCTCTCATTGATATCTTGGGATCTCATATCTCTATCACCTATTGCCTCTTAGCAATAGGTGTCTTTTGGGACCAGTTTCTGTATTCTTAAAAGCCAACACGTTCTCTTAGTTGTAAAAAAACCATAGGTGGCCATACCTGCCAACAGTGTGCCTAATTGCTGTGGTAAAAACAAATAAATAATCATAAGAATCCTTATTAGCTTTTATAAAGAAAACAGAGCAAAAGATCCCAAAGACACGTAGTGTCAGCAGACATCTTTTCTCACTCAGTCAAAACAAAAAGGCATAAACATTTCATGAATCCTGTGATTTTAGATGAATGGACAGAAATACCAGTCAACAGAAGCAACGTCAATAAATAAATTTGAGATGATCCTGCAGCAACCAGAGCTCTATTTAGATATGCTTTGGAATATTTAATATATCTAAATAAAGCAACTCAGCTGTGTAGCAGAAAACTGACGCTGATGTAAGCTGTTCTGGTGCTGGCATAGAACCAAAATGGCTGTCATTTTTGCTGGTCTGCTCAGTTTCTTTATTTAGGTGTTTCTTACATGAGATGCTGTTTTATGGGGGTGGTTTTGACTAAAAAAAAAAATAAAGCCCTTCATGTCTAAATTGAGCTATGTAAGATGTTTGATCATGCAAAGTGTTTTTGATCTACTTTTGATCTACAACTGGAAAAGTTTTTCAGTGTTTGATATATTTACCTGTGTTTTCATTTTGTGTTGGTTCTATCTAATCCAACAAAACTTTCTGAGAATGCCATGTGCAACCAGGATCAGTGTTTTACTAATATTAAGAAATTCTGTCTACCACTTTTTGCTTTGTGCATTCATTATTTCATCGAAGAAACCAATTAGTTTGGTTTCACTTGATTTATGCTTTTTACAAATGTGTTACCGATTTATCACTGCAGTTTCTTCAACCTGTTTACATACTGATTGCTCTTGCTTTACTAATTGTTCTAGTTATTTGTCAGATATTGAAGTTAAATTTAGTGGCCTATAATTCTTCTTCATTTTTCCTCAACCCTCACTTGTTCTCTTCTTTTAAACTGTAATATAATTTTAGCCTCCTCTTGGTTTCCAGAGGCAAAGAAAAAGATGAATATTAAACCGAGTGGTAAGCAATAGCACAACTAATACAATCAAATTCAATTAACCAAAGACTTAATGGGCAAAGGAGAAAGTTCTGCTTAAGCAAGACTAGCAAGGTGCTTCCACCCTTGGCTCACGAGACCATATCCTCTCTTAATCCCTGTACTTCCTGTTTTCTGTGAGTGTGTATTTCTTTAAGGTGTGAGGGATAGTGAAGTAAAATGTTGTCAGTTGTTTGTTTAGTATTTTCAGATATGAATCAGAAGAGATTAAAGTACATTGCTTCAACCAAACTAGAGCTAGGACTACAACATCAATACTAAGGCTTTACAGCAAAAAATAGATGGGAAGAGCCAAAAGTTATGTAACCTCTGGCTTTATGTGAGTGTCATAGTTTAACACTGCTCATCACCTAAGGCTCACACAGCTGCTTGTTCACTGCCCTGGTGGAAGATGGGGGAGAAAACTGGAAAGGTAAAAGAGAAAACTCATGGGCTGAGATAAAGACAGTTTAATGGAAAAGCTGCCCACCCCAAAAAAAGCAAGGAATTAATTCACCCCTTCCCAAGGAATTAATTCACCAATTCCCATGGGCAGGCAGGTGTTTAGACATCTCCAGGAGAGCAGGGCTCCATCAAACACCACCTGTCACTCCAAATGTGCCCCACTTCCTCCTACTCCCCCCAGCTGTACATGCTGAGCATGATGCCACAGGATATGGAATATCCCTTGGGTCAGCTGGGGTCAGCTGTGCTGGCCATGTCCCCTCCTGATTCCTTGTGCAGCCTCAGCCTCCTCAAAAGGCCTTGATGCAGTGTAAGGATAGCTCAGCAATTGCTAAAACATCCCTGTGTTTTCAACACAGGTATATCTGGGCATGGTCTCTAGACAGCACAAAGAACTGAAGACAGAGCTATAAACCAACAGACAGTTCAGTGGACTCCTGATTCTCAATGTGCAGAAAAACAAAACACAGTAATTGGGAATAATGGTAAATAGGAACAAAGGAGTTACATGGCATGGATGAGACTAGTATTGGAATAGTGCATACAGTTTTGGCAACTGTTTTTTGGGGGCAAAGTTGAAGAACTGGAGGGAGGAAAGAAGAGATCTACAGAAAGGAAGACCTTTGTATGAGATGATTTGGCTTTAAAAAGACTGACAGGTGATATGATTTCAGTGTATTGATACAATTCCTGTGCATTAGATAAAGATGCTGAATAATGCCTTTATACTAGTTTTTAAAAATAGCATAACTGATTTTTAAAGCTAAAGGTGAACAGTCACTGGAAATAGGTTACTAAAAGAAGCAATTAATTCCCTAACTCTGGATGTTCTCAGAAATATCTTTCTAGAGAGCTTGGATAAGTTACAATCTACTGAGTTCAATATGGACTTGTGATGGCTTCCTATATGTTAGACTATATGACTGAACAGTTTCCTCTGACATTAATTTCAAGGATTCTTGACCCTTTCTCCCATGAAATATCTCAGTTCTCTTACCAAAACACTCTGATGCCAATTATTCCTCATGGGTATGCAGTCTTCATCAAGGTCTACATGCACTGTTATTGCAGCTTCTCATACTTGTTGCAGAGGATGATGAGGAAAAGAGTCACTTTTAGATCACCACTGTGGAGATCATGATTCATTTAAACAAGAAAAGTATTTAAAAATCTTCTATGTGACATCCATTCCTGAGAGTTGGTCATTTTGCAAACTAGAAATATGCAAATCACACAGAAAAATTTTGACTCACTGGTTTTAATGAACTGCTGAATGTCAGTTCCTGCAGCCAATAGGGATTGCTTTTCCTTCACAAATATGTGATATTTTATTATCTCCAGATAATGCTAATTACACTGGAAGAAAATGGGAGAGAATCTTTAATAATGCTGTTAGCAGAGAAGCTTGGCAGAATGGGATTCACAGGTATTCAGAGCACCTAGTAACTAGATTCTAAATGAAACAAACTCACTCGGTCTTTAACACTAATTTTAATGGGAAAATATGAAACAAAGATCAGATCTGCTGGGAAAATAGGCAACCTTTTAAATTAATGTTCCCTGAGCCACAATTAATTTAGATTTAATAGGACAGTTAGTGTATGTTATATGAATACTGATTATTAACCACTCACCAAGGATTAAAAGTTATGTAATAGATTCATAACAGTGAAATTGATATGGACCTATTGCATTGCTGTAATACTCTGCAAATATGTTTTAGTATGTAGCTGCTATTTGTTTAATATATAATAACTGTTTAATGAAGTCTAAATTAAATACTTGAATCTCAATTGCCTGGGAAGCACAAAAGACAATTTGAAATATGCTTACTATGCTGTGTTATCATGATAAAATCACAGTGTTTTTGAGAAAAAAAAAAAAAAAGGCGAGCAGTCTGAGGGGCCTGCTTGAACAAAAACTTTTCCCTGGATAGTTTTACTGCCAAAACTCCCATGGAACTGCCTAGATGTCAGGATGATTAAGTACTCAAAGAGCAGGATCCAGAAATTTTGCTGATGTTGACATCAACATGCATTTTTTTCTCCATTTCCTTCTGTCTTGGGAAGAAAACCTTTAATGATGTATTAATTGCTATTTATTATTATGCTTCCTATTGTTCCATTTTTTATGCCTTGTGATTGTTTACCAGAACTATAAATAATCCTATGGATAAAATGTACTGGGAGAAAAGATCCGTACAAGTCTCACTGCAGATTGTTCAGCCTGTGGTTTTATTTAGAAATTGAGGGTGCCACAGAGATCACTTCTTTAATGCTACAGCTCTGCAGCCAGGCAGGCAGCTCTAAGCTACTGCTGTGGCTCCACCTGCTGAAAGGTAGGGGTTGAGTTGCGAGGGAGCGCCTCCGAAAGGCACGGCGCCTCTCGCACCCACCGACTCTTGTTTGCACCTCTGCTGCTTCGGCTGTGCCGCGTGTCTGTGTGCCACACACGGGGCCCTACACGGGGCCCTACACAGGGCCGCGCAGCCTGGGGACTCACAGCAAGCAGCCCAGCCCTGCTTCCACGGTAACATCTGACTCACTGTCACCAGCGTGTCTGTAACTCCTGCTCCACCGCTGAGGGCACACCTGTGAGTCCAGGGGACCTTGTAACCATCCTCCCTTTCTGCTTCTCTGACTATTGCCCAGGCCTGGCTCAGTCCTGCAGGATTTTGTCTGAGCTACAGTCCTGAAGCAGTGCAGGACTCGGTTGTTCCTTGCCTCTGGCCAGTGTAGTCTTTTTTATTTTTGTTATTACATTAGCCTTTTCTCTCTTGTTTTTCCATCTA
The DNA here is from genome assembly GCA_013398075.1 of Notiomystis cincta. NCBI lineage: Eukaryota > Metazoa > Chordata > Aves > Passeriformes > Notiomystidae > Notiomystis > Notiomystis cincta. The sequence goes on along the minus strand of VZRX01019233.1, from coordinate 83,632 downwards.
AATTTTCTGCCTGAGTTCAAGATATTGTGCAGGGAAGAAAAAGAGAATCTCTTGCTTCAGGCAACATTATACAGCCAATAAATTTGGGACTTTTCTAGAGTTAATGTTCTGTAAAATCTAAGGTGAAAAGATTTGGGAATGAAGGAAATACTTCAAAGTATTCCTCTTAAGGAAGTTTAACTTCTGAACCATTTGAATTACTTAAGCATCAGACAGCTTTTCTTTCATATACACAATAGTGCAAATCCCCATCTATCTACCTAGACATCACCACCACCTTAGAAAACCATCACCTTCTTTTAGGCCATAAGCACTGCTATGTAATGAAGTAGTCCAGGTTTTGTTTTCCATTGTAATTTTTCCCCACAATTCTGAGTGTTTGAAACCTACTTACATTATAACATCTATTTAAGTACATAACAAAGTATGACAAGAAGTAGAAGGAAAACTATTTAATTTCCATTTTTATTAGTAGACTATTGCTTGGAAGCCTGGAAGTATATTAATGCTGAGTAATGTGCCTAACAGATGAAAATATTTTCAAAAGGGGCTGTAATGACAGTTACACATTTTAGAAACTTTTTAATGCTAGGTTATATGAAAACTATTTCTCTTCCTCTTCCATGAAAATATATATTTTATAGCTTTATCTTTATTTTTTGTGAGAAATCATGTAAGATATATAGAAAGTCAAAATGTTTCAAAATTATATGAAACAATTATTTGAAGGCTAAATACACAAAAAATGGTAATGGAACTTCTATGTTAAAAAGAAACCTTGTACAACATATTTTACATATTTTTAAGCCGTTCACATTGCTTTCTAAAATTTAGTAATGGGACTGTATTTCAAAGTCAGTGTTCCATCTACAATTATAGGCTAAAACAGCAGAAGAGGAGTGAGATCCCTGTATGAGTCTGCTGAATCCACACAGAATGGGTTTTTTCCTTCAGTCATGGCAAAGAAAATGAAAATCAAGCATGAAAATATTCAAGGACTGACTGTCCTTTCCGCAGAAATGAGTCTGGTGGTATTTCAAGTTTTAATACACAAAATTTCAGTGTCTAATTCTAGCTTAATTTGGGATTTATTGATAACCAAACTCAGAGATCTCTAAATAAACAGCTTAGAGAGAATTCTCCTTTCAAGCATTTCCAGAAAGTTTTCCATCAGAAGTATACAAACTAAGTCAATGAATGTTTGGTATTCTGCCAAAGTATTCATGAAACGTGTCTGCTTGAAGAGCAACCAGGTAAAGGGAAATAATATTTCTCCTCAGACTCCCAAAGGACGCTAAAACCTCCATTTTCCCCATTATACTACTAAAACTGAAGGTCTCTGACCCTTAACAGCTGTAAACTGGGGAGAGAGGCTTGCAGAGAATATCTCTGTCTGAGAACAAATGGAGAATGTCCAGCATGAAAAACATTAGCCAAGCATGTGGGAATACCTGTGTATTTCACACAGCAGAGCTTGGGGTAACACAGTGAACTGGCTGACAGAGGCAGGGGTGCAGCACTACAACCTGCAGCTGTGTAAGAAGTAGTTGTACAAAGGTGACTCTGTGCCTGCTTAGATTTAGTGATTACCAACAGCAAGCCAGCATGTGTCAGCAGTTATCATCACCTCCCTCTACTTGGAATATCAAATAACCACAGTACTGCAGACATAGCTGAGGGCAACCAAATGCTTCCTCTTTCTTGACAATTGCTGTAGCAAACAAAATGTAACTGATGATGTCCCAATCCATGAAATGTGGTTGCTAAAAATACTCGGTGGCAGTGAGAAAAAAACCCCCACCCTAAGATATGAAGGTAGAGGTAGCCTGGGAGTCCCTTGAGAGAAGAATTAGGGAGCAACCATTTCAGCAAAGGTGATGATAGCCCAGGAAGATGTGCAGGGTGATAAAATAATGGATTATAAAAGAAAAGGACAGGAGTAAGCAAAGAAAAGAATCAGAATGAAAGACAGATGTAATGTAAAAGTTCCTATTTATCTCTCTGCCTGAGGACAAATGAAGAACTTGAAATGCTGCCAAAGCTACCTTTGTTTACACATAAACACCAATAAGAATTTAGTTCCCTTCCTCTCTTTCCCACATCCTTTTTCTTATATATACTGGATACAAAAAGTTAGTAATTAGTAGACTAGAAAGAAGGGAGGGAAAATTGTCCACTTCTGTGGTTTCCCTTCCCTTCATAAAATCTGCCACTAGTACAATCACTTTAAATTACTTTTTAAAATTGAATGTACTAATGGCAAATTTTATGAAGGGGAGGGAAACCGCAGAAAAGGACAAAATATGCTTGTTGGCAATCCGGAAGCAAAGCACATTTAAAAAAGTTCAAGTTCCACGGCTCACTGCACAGAAAGCATCACCAGCACCAACAACATTTCCAACACTGGTGGAGAATGAGGGGATTGAGGGAAAGAAAGTTTGGAGATTTTTCAGTGTAGAAAAAGAAGCAAGAATTGCAGAAAGAGGTGATATTTTAAAGTAGCTGCTACCCCAGATATAGCCAGTAAGTTTTGGGAGCAACTTGCTTCCTTTTTTGCATCTATATCAGCTATTACAATAAAAGATATTTCTGCCCTTACAAACCTTGTCTTCCTTGAAGTTAAATAGGATGGCTTACTTTGCTGCCCAGGTGGGAGGTTTCACTCTCTTCCCTTGTCGCTGCCCTCCCCCTTCCAGCGCTGACATTCTTTTAACCCTTTCCTGCATTGACTCAACTCAATAAACCTAGCTTAGAAAACTAAACACGAAGAAACTGTTAGCTTTGTTGTTGAGTTGAATCGGGTTGTTGAACAAGCACGTAATTACAGCAGGTGGAGCAAGAGTGAGGGCATATAACCCAAAGGTAGAGGGGCTGTTGGGAAGGTAGGAGCAACAGGACTTCCTGGTTTTTGAAGCAGCTATACTATGTAGCTTTGTTCTTATATCCTTAGACCACTACAAATACAATAAAAGCAGTGACCTAATAAACTCGACAAAGGTATATTGCAGTTCAAAAAAACCCCAAACCCACACATGAAATTTGTTAAGTGATTCCTGTGGGACATATGTTTTGGATTAAGGGCTTTCCTGAGTCAATGTAAGAAAATACATTTTCAAATATTTGGCACAGAATGGAAGTTGCAGTAATTTGCATGAAAGAGGAAAGATGAGGGGAGAAGCATAAGCCTTCAAGAAGAGACTTTTGCTTGAAGCCTTCAAGCTTTTTGAAAACAAGTGAGGAACAGTGGAATTAGATTCACTGCAGAAGCAGTAAAGCTAAGAAGAAAAATCAACAGAGAGCAAGAGTTGTAGGTTTCCATAGAAGCAGTTTAAACAGGGGCATAATTTAAAATTGTAGTTTTGCAACTGGCATCCATAGTTAGATATCTCAGTAGGGGTGATTTCAGCAGAGATGAAAGTACTGAGCAAATAGTTCAGAAACATCAAGGGCAAGTAACACACAAATCTGTACATTAGAAGGAAAGGAACTGGACATGACATTATGATGAAAAGCAGTAGCAAGAAATTTGTCTCTCCAGAACTTTAGGAAAATGGAGAATTACGATGGGATGTGATCACAGATACCAGAAGCAACAGTTCACCATTTCCATCATCATCTTTAGATTATGTGACCCTGTGGATCACCTCACTGATACAACTGATCAAAACATGCATTGCCACAAACACAAGACAAGGTAGAGAAGCAAGTAGCTTGAGAAAAACATGAGAATGTTTCTTTCAGTAGCACTGAAGTGCAATCTTGATTGGCTGTGCTGAAACTGTGGTGATGCCAAACCAAAATTCTGGTTGGATCAGTAATCTAAACTGGCATACAGTGCCCCCATTGCCAGAAGAGGCAGTTTTATGCCCTATCTCCATGCTGATCCATCACCAGCACACACATTTTATGAGGCTATGTGGAGAATTGGGTCATGTTATTGATGTAGGTGAAGGATCTGGGAAGAAGGTAGCAAAAGGGAAAAACTGTTTAACTCAGCACTACTTCTGAGGGAAAACATATCTTGGGCCATGGTTTGATATAGTCAATCCAGCTTTACAACTCCTGGTGCCAGATCAAAAAAGATAAGCTTCTGTGATACAAAGCACTGAGCTAATGCAAATTAACACTGCAGTTTGAATTTCTTTAAAACAGAGCCCAAAATGAAAGAATTACCTGTACACTGGTGAATTTTCATTAGATCTCTATTCTGTTACAGTTAGTATAACTGCAGCAAAAGAGCAAAAAGGGCATTGTCAGCTTTGCATTTTGTGTCCTGACCTAATTTAGTTCAGGTGTAACAGTGGCCTCACATCTCATCCAGATCAGGTCGGTCCTGTTGAGTGACTCAGTGGCACACAAACATCATATTAAACTTCAGGGGCTTCTTTGCACTCTGGTCAACAGTTTCAGTACTTGGAACAAGTTTCATCTTCATTTGTAAGAGGACACAGTCTAGGAGTAAAGGGTGATTGTGAAGTTATCAGTGTAATCTTGTTCCTTTTGCTCCAATCCACAATTCCAATGGCTTGCCAACATCTTTTGTTAGGTTACATTTAAAACTGAGTCACAGTCTGAGTGTTCAGCATTATTCAAGGACATCTTAGGTTAAAGATTTTGTAAGACTCATTTTGGCAGCTGTTACTGCCAAGAGCTAAAATGGCATTTCTGTGTAAGTTTGGAGGGTGTCATTTGCCAGTTCTCTTCTCAAAAGATGGGGCACTGAGTTCTTGGTTAGTTACCAGAACTTCCTTTGGGTTCTGCAAAATCTGTCTTAACATTTCCAAAGTAGGTCCTGACACTTCTTGTAATTTGATTGCGAGTTAGGTAACAGTTATTTTATTATTCTCACACCTACCAGAGGCAAAGAACATATTGAGAATTTCAGCTGTCATCGGCACAAAAGTGTTTGTGCCTGGCTGTCCTGGCTGCAGAGAAATGTGAGAACATGACCTAATTACACCCAGAAAAGTCGTTTCAAGTGTGCCATGAAAACACACATTGTAGGTAGGTGGGTTTGTGTGTTTTGGTTTTTAATAGTTGAGATGAATGATATTCAAATAAGTTTTGGCTGTCAAGTGGGAGTAACTGGTTATCTCATTTTATGGGGACAATTTGAGGAAAACCGTCTTGTAAGTACTATTTACTTGGCGTTATGAGATTTGAATCCATTCAGCACCTAAGCAGGGGATTCTCTTTCCTCCATGGAGCATGAACAGCAACAGCCCCTCTTGCAAGGCTGAGGAATTGGAGCAGTAGGGCAGGAGACCAGTCACGGAAGCAGAGGAGAAGGAAACCGAAGCGCTTTATCGAGCGGGACAGGGCCCACAGAGAGTCCCGGGGCCCCGCAGCCCCGCGGCACACAGACCCCTCAGGCTCAGTCCCTGAGGGAATGGGCGGCACCGACCCTGCCCCGGCCCCGCGCCCCCGGCCGCGGCCCCCGCCCGGGGCCGCGCATGCGCGGG